>JBBBDQ010029867.1:0-132500 GCA_037127315.1 Ascarosepion bandense
ACACACACACACACACACACACACACAGAGCTTAAATACCAAGTTTCTTAAATTTTGTAACCTTTTCACTATTTACATTATTTGGACAATTGTCCTCATCTTTACTGCCTTGTTTACAATGTTCACCACTGTTACAGCCTGGTATTGAACTCACAACTCCTTGGGTAAAATCACTGGAACTAACCAACATCTATATTCACTGGACCATGTGTCCTCAAGGGCAAATAACTTAGAAGAGTTAACTTAAAGGGAGGTAACTACATGGCTATCAGAAGTTGCATCACACATGGAATGAGCATGATATACCCCAGTGATCGTAATAAAGGGCTCAGGTCAAAATTTCTAGCACCTGCAAAAGGTCAGTGTGTACAATGGCTGAAATATTGTAAATATGGCAGTAAAGATGAAGACAATAGTCTGAATTCCTCACTTTTTGTTGATGATATGGTTTTTATCATTTTAAACCATTGATGATTTTCACTAAGGAAGATCATACATATAAACATAGAAATATTCATAATAATTTTTTTTCTGGGGAAGAAATCTTTTTTTTATTTTAAAAATGAATAAATTAGAAATGAATTACTTGCAGTAGCCATGTTATCAGTGATAATATTAAACAAAAACTTCAAGTTTTCCCAAGCAGATTCGTATAGTCTTCTGTAGTGGTAATGGAAAAGGTACTTTCAATAAAAAATTACATTTAATATTTAGCAAACATGAATAAATGTACCCGCAATATTGATTGATTGATTGTTTTGGGCTTTACGGCATATCAACCACTGCAGGGGTCATTTCAATTATTATTATTATTATTATTAGGTCCTGGAGCTCAGACTCTCTGAGCTCCAGGACCATGGATTAGTTTTAAAGTTTTCATTACACCCAATCAATGCTGGGTTATACTGCTAGTAAAGAAATAAATGTGAAGAAAAGAAACTTATTCAGAAATTTATAAATATTTACTAAATATGTGAACTAAATATAAGAAAATCTTTACTACTGACGATTTTATAAAGTTCTAATTAACAACTAGCTAATGTTTTACTAACCATTCCAATAAACAATATAAAAATGTCTGTTATTTTTGTTGTAAATTCTCAAGAACAAAGAAAATGTGTAGATTCACTTTCATATGTTTAAGTTTTATTACAATTTTCTATCCTTGCTTTTTAAATAAACATTGCCAAGGAATGAAAGTAGTTATAATAATAGTGGAGTCAAGGGAAAAAAAACATCCTTTTGACATTTATCCATGTTTGCTGAATATTTTTAGTAATGTAGCCTATCTTATGATGTGGCTCACTACTTCAAAAAGATTGTCGATACTTGTTTGAGGTGTTAGTACCAGTAACGTCTGTCCAAAAACTTACCCGGACCCAACCATTAGGGTATACAATACAAGAGGTGATTTTTGGAGAAATTGTGGGAGTTAAAAGAAAGTGTACCTTATATGGTCGGTTTTGAGTTTTTAGTCAGTGAATTTTTTTTCTCCTTAATTATAAATTATTTTTGAATGGATTATGGAAAATAATCTTTGTCTAATTTCACTACTTTTAAGGGTGAAAAATTACTTTTAATTTGTTGGGTACATAATTTAGGTCTTTTTCAGTATCATTTTCTATATTTATTTTTACATTTATTCAAATGCCACTAAAATGAAATGTTGGTTATTATCACATTTGTTATAAAATATTTATAAGATTACATATTTGAGGAAAAAAATATAATTATTGAAAAAAAAAATCACCGTTTCTTTTACTGAAGATCAGTTTTTAGCTGTTCACATGTAATATGTATCTATTGCAGGCTCGTCTCATGTCGGAGGATTATGGCAAACATTTGATGGGAGTGGAAGATTTGCTTCAAAAACACAGCTTGCTTGAGGCTGACATCAATGTTGTTGGTGAGAGAGTGAAAACTGTTAATTCTCAAGCTCACAGATTTGCTGAGGGCAACTTTGTAGATGTTGGATGTAAGTAGCACTGTTTTCTCTATTTTTCTTAGAATGACGTTTGTGAAAAATGATTTAATTGAACATCTCACTTATATTCAATGTTTTCCACAGTCACCTTTTGCTTTTGAATAAGTTACTAAATAATTACAAATGAGGAATATTGTTTACAATTTGAAGTTTAAAATTACATGTTTGTTTATATCTAATTGTATCACCCCGAGCAAGGCGGTAATGCCACTGATGTGCAGGGGGCTACATAAGAGAAAAAGATTAGAGGAGAGTGAAGAGAAGGACGAACCAGTTAGAAAAGAGCAAGAGAAGGATGGGAATACAGGTGTGATGACAGTTGCGAAGGTGGAGAGAAAGAAAAGGATCTACAGGACGGCGTGGGAAGAACTAGGGTCAAGTGGTTAAGAGATGAGTATTGGCCTTGCATTTAAATTCCTGGAGGTTGTAGCCATCAGGAAAGCAATAATAAGGAAGTGAGTTCCACAGACGGGAAGTGCTTAGTTTTAACGTATACCAAAGTAAAGAAAAAAAAAACATCAAAGAAATTACCTTGATAATTTGGATTTTCAAAGTTTACAGAAGTAAACTTTGAAATATTGCTTTTTCCTTTCTTTGTTAAACTTTTGGGTTTAATTTTAAACCCAAACTATTGTAATAAAAATATTTATTGAAATGTTTCCCTTTGTTAGCTGAATACCAACCTTGCAAGCCTGAAGTTATACTGGAGCGTATGTCCACTCTAGAGACAGCATTCACTGAATTGAAACAACTGTCAGCTGAGCGCAGGTCTCGCCTTGAAGAGTCACGTAAACTGTGGCAGTTCTATTGGGATATGGCCGATGAGGAGGGTTGGGTGAAAGAAAAGGAGCAGTTGATGTCTTCTCCTGACCTGGGACATGACTTGACCAGTGTGCACCTCCTACTGAACAAACACAAGGTAATGATCTTGCTATCATTTTTTTTTTCCTTCTTTTGATTACTTAATTGTGATTTGCACTTAAAATAAATATGGTTTTAAAGCAACTTGAAAACTCTGGATATGAAACTGGGAAAATAAATGGACAAAAGTCAGAACAGACTTGTTTCAATACCTTTTTATTATTGCTTCTTGTTGTAAATAGTGAGAGCAACACAAAAATTATCAAAAGTTAGTTTTAAAAAAAAATGAAATATTTTACTAAACTGCACCTAGAGATTATACGTAAAAGAGGTATTGTCAAATATTTTATGCAAAATTCATAGGTATGTGTTATCCAATGAAATAATTTGTACTATTATGTATAGTGAGTAAGCATGAAAGCAATTAAGTCCCAATTTTCAATTTCAGATTGATATTTAGTATTTTTTCAGTAATTATAGCAATTTGCAGTGTCAAGAGACTACTTGCAAGAACTAGAATTTAGTATTATGGCTTGTAAAAAAGAACTAACAATGAATTAAAAGAACTATGTGATCAAAGAAATTAGCAAAGGAAAGTCTTCGCTTCAAATTTCTAAGGATTTGAAAAGGGATCATCGAACAATCAAGAAAATATGTGAAACGGGAATTCAACCAAGGAAAAAAAAGTCTCAGGCTGAATTCAGGAATTTAACAAAGCGAGATCTTCTCACATATCCGAAGAGAATTAATAAGAAACCCAAATGCGTCAAGTGCGTTCATATTTGAGGCCGTCTGGAGTTCCTATGGTGTCAAGGGAAACAAGGTGTAAATCATTAAGGAAGTTTGCTGATGTAAAAAATCAAATAAAGAAACCCATTTTAACAAAAAACATAAGGAAAAAAGATTGCAGTGGGCAAAAAAAATACATGAAAACTGATTTCAATAAAGTGCATTTTACAGACGAATCAAGGATCACCCTCAATGGGTCCGATGGATGGGTTCGAGGATGGGTTTGCAAGCAATATGTCTCAAGAAAATTTTTTAAACACCAACAAGGTTGCGGTGAAATCATGTTATGGGCTGGGATTATTGGTAATGAGCTCATGAGTCCATTTAAAGTGAAAGACAGGGTTAAAATGGATTCCAAAAGTTACTGTGATTTTCTAGAGCAATATTTCTTTGAATGCTTGATAACCAGTCTTTAGCCAAGTGTAGATCTATGATCTTTATGCAAGACAATGCACCAAGTCATGCATCAAAGTTTACTAAATCCTGGTTGAAAGAAAAGGGATTTGTTGAAGATTCTCTTATGGACTGGCCTTCAAATAGCTGTGACTTGAATCCCATTGAGAACCTGTGGAGCATCCTCAAGAGAGATATTTATTCAATTGGATGGCAATTCAACAGCATGTGTGACCTCTGGGAGGCAGTTAAAGTTGCTGCAAGCAACTTACCAGCCACTAAAATTGCAAATCTAACATTGGATTTTGACATTAGGCTGCTAAGATTTATTCAAAAGAAAGGAACATTTGTGCAGCAAATTTTAGGAGTTTCTTATTTATTATTTTTATTATTATAGATAGTGTGGACCAATCAGAATAAAGTAACTTCTAATTTGGAGAATATGTGAGCAGACTCAAAAATCAATTTTTGGGGGGCATTGATATTTGATTAAATTGCGATCAGCATTATTAATCGACTATTAGATTCAATTTATTTTTATTACGAATTTTAAAAGATTTTAAGTTTAACAAATTATTAGGTTTAGAAAGTCATTCATATATTAATGAAGATATATACTCACGCAAATGCACAAGCTAAAAACATAAATGTACACTACTAAAAACTCCACAGACCATCATATACAAAATAAAAAATATAACCACATACATGAAAATACTTACACAAAACTGGCATCAAAGTCGGTAAATACACTATTATATATATATATATATAATATCAAATAGTGTATCTATCAACTTTGATGTCAGAAGTTTTGTGTAAGTATTTTCGTATATATATATATATCCTTCATTCAGCAATGAATTAGAACGCTCTCAGCTATTGGGTGTGTATAATGATCATATACACACTAAAAAGTCTGCCCCTCTTCTACCGAGCGCTGGTAGCTCAGAGGTAGAATCGCCAACTGACGCCAATTTGGTCAGGTTTCAATCCTGGGTAAAAAGCAATCAACTGTCTAACTGTACTGATGAGTTGTGATACAGTGAAATAGATCTGTCTGCGGATGACTATATATATATATATATATATCCTTTTTCTTTAGAATTGCTTCAAAGTTAAGATGAAGTATAAAAGGACATGAAAACTTTCAATTCTGTGTTTCTTTGACAAATTTACTGTTCAGTACATTCTTGATACTAATTAATCTCTTAGGTTGATTGGCATTTGAATTATGATGTCCAACACCACTTTATTCATGGGGATAAATAATTACTCAACTTTGGCTGCACGCATACATTTTTTTTTTTTTCTGGTGTTAATAAAATATAGAAACAGTTCATAATATGCAGCTGATGATTGCATGGCACATGAAACTCTGAATCATGCTATTGACAGATAATCTGTATATATATATATATATATATATATATATATAATACATATATATATAGTGTTTTTTTTCTTTGGGCTACGTACTTTGACTGATGTTCAAGTGCTTAGCTCGTTCTTTTTTTATTACCATTTTTTCCTTCCGCATATGTACTCGGAGGGTTTTTCAAAACTAGTATAGCAATAAGTTTTTATATATATATATATATATATATATATATATATATATATATATATATATATCCCTGAGCGAGTATAGAACGAAGAAAGAAATTTTTTTCACCGTCCAAAAATGACGAAATGTTGGAAACCCAACGTTGAAACAAACATATGATTCTAGAGGAGAGGACATATATAGAAAAATTATGTACATGTTCTAAAACATAATTTATAATAAATATATATATATATATAATAGCAAAATCAATGAAAACAGGATTTATGGATGAAATTGATATAGGGGTCAACAATTCAATCCTATCACACAAAATCAATTGATATTAATTGATTTTGTAAGCTAAATTGTAATAAAATAAACTTTATTGTATAAAAAGACTTAAAATTTAATTTAACCATAATTGATTAACCTGCATTGACCCATAAAATTGCAATGAAAGAATTTTTCATCTACAGTTTTGGGATATGTGGCTTCATGTCTAATAAGCCAAATGTGGCATATTTAAGAAAGATTCTGCTGTTAAATTGCTATTATTATTATTTTTTTTTTTTTTTTTTTTTTTTTTAACTGGGATTTGTATTGGTGTTTCTATGAAATTGTTGTTTATAATGATTTTTTTTTTCTTTTTCATTGCTACTAGGCACTGGAGGATGAAATGACAGCCAGACACTCACACCTGCAGTCAGTCATCCAAGTTGGCAATGATCTCATTTCTGCCGGCAATTTCGGTGCAGACAAGATCCAAGAACGCATAGATGAGATCAACCAGCAGTGGGAGAGTTTGATTGACCTGGCAGCCTATCGTAAACGCAGACTCAATGAGGCTGTTGATTACTATCAGGTCTGTGGATGATAATGTTCTTTCTTAATTATCTAATATGCTTGCCTTTTCTATCTGCATAAAGATATTAATCAAAGATGACCCTCCTGAAAAATGCTTAATAGGCTAAAACCTTATTTAGACTATTAGACAGGATGTCAGTTTTTTTTTTTTTTTTTTTTTTTTTTTTTTTTTTTTTTAATCATATCACCCCAAGCAAGGTGATAACGCCACTGATGCGCAGGGGGCTACGTAAGAGTAAAAAGATTGGAAAAAGAGAAAGCCGGAAACCACATCCTAAACAGGGAACAAGGGATGAGCCTCTTAACCTGTTCAATAGATGTGGGTGGAGTGTGAACCGGGCAATAGATAGATCTATCTACTCCAATTGAAAAAAAAAGAAAAAGAAACCAAAGTGAGAAGATTGGAAAAGAGAAAGCCGGAAACCACATCCTAAACAGGGAACAAGGGATGAGCCTCTTAACCTGTTCAATAGATGTGGGTGGAGTGTGAACCGGGCAATAGATAGATCTATCTACTCCAATTAAATGCTTGCCTTTTCTATCTGCATAAAGATATTAATCAAAGATGACCCTCCTGAAAATGCTTAATGGGCTATGCCAGTTATCTGATTAATGAAAGAAATTAAAGAATTTACATGTTATCAGCTATAAAGTAATTCAGTCAGGAATTGGATAATTTTTTAAGAGATTATTTCCAGTGGTTGGACTGTTGTCCTCATCTTTATTGCCATGTTTACAATGTTTCGGCCATTGTATGCTCTGGTCCTCTTCAGATACTAGGAATTTTGAACCAAACCCTTTTATTTCCATCACTGCACTATATAATGGTCCAGTGACTTGACCCAAAGAGTTGTGAGTTCAATACCTGTCTCCAACTGTGGTGAACAAATAACTTAGAGTTAAGTTAATGGGACATAACTACATGGCGTCTGGAAGTGGCATCACACATAAAATGAGAATTATATACCCAGTGATTGAAATAAAGGATTCCGTTCAAAATTTCTAGCACCTGAAGAAGGCCAGAGTGTACAATGACTGAAACGTCATAAACATCACAATAAAGATGACGATAACAGTCTGAATAGTGTAAATAATGTAAATACACTCTCATCTCAGAAGTATTGACAAATTTAAGAGATCTTAACATTTAGATATTTTTAACTAAATATATCTTGACTTGTAACTTTTTTTTTTAATTCATAATTATAATACAAGTACGATATTGATTCAATTGTTAATGGATCTTGTAAACATTCAAAAGAAATAGGGTAACTTAAAATAATTAATTATACACTGATTCGAAACTGATTTTGGCCTCAAAATGTGTGGCTTAGGACCGCATCACATTAAAACACTGGTACGTGTATGATCAGCAGAGTTAAACAAAATCAAGTCTGATCCGTACCTAGATGGGTGACCCCCTGGGAATACCAGGTACTGTAAATTTGGATGTAGAGGTGGTGTAATAGATAATGTCTCTGAAATGTTAATCAGAGAACTGAGTTCTAATTCTAGTTGTGTGCAAATACCCCTGGGGAAGGTATTAATCCAACTCTTTCTCCCCACAGCCATGAGTTAATTAGTAAGACTTGTATTGCCAAACCATTATTTTCGCAAAATAAAAAATAAAATATATTTTCTGGCTTTAAATAACCTGTGAAGGGTTGATGAGCTGTAAAAAACAATCAAAATTTGCCTGCCAGGAATTAGTAGATAATCTCATAAAACTGTAAAAAAAAATTGACCATTTTTGTGATGTGGTAGCACTTATACCAGTGAACTATCCGTGTCCAAGTTTTAAAAGGTGACACATGCAGCAGTCATGTTCAGTATGGTGAAAGACTCAATTTTCAATCAGGTGCCATGTCATGGAGATATATAGATGTGTGCCTTTTTCTATTTTTTTTTTCCAATTCAAGTTGTTTGAATGAGCCTTTGATAGGCTGGATTGTCATTTTTGACAGTTTGGTACACACCTTTGACCTGATGTATTTACAGTGCATCAGTTTTGGCAACATCAGTCATCTGCACAATTACATGCATATTAAAGTACATAGTTGTATTAATACACAAGGTGAATCTGTATATATAAAAGGCAATCTGAGTCTCTGTGACTCTTCCCTATGCACACCTACATTTTTTAAGTTACGCCATTCAAACTTTCTAGGGACACATATCTACAGGGAAGCCAGGTCGACACATACTTTTCGAGTTTAAGTTCAGCAATTTTCCCTTTCGCACTTTTTGGCCAATGGAGCCGATTGTTTACATTTGCTCTGTAAAACATCTAAGATCTTAGATGGTTGCTGAATTACATTACAGAAATCAAATCCCATGTCAAACGCAACTAAAATATTTTTTTATTAAAAAAAAATGAGCCTTTATATTTAATTTTTTTTTCTAAAATTAAATGTCTATATTTTTAAATATTCTTCAAAAATTTTCTGAACTGAGCGCATAATAGTTTTTATCTTTCTACTGCGGGAAAATCTTCTGCCTATTAGTCAGTCATGGCTTGAAAGAGACATGATCGCCCAGGCATGTATCACATATGGCCTTTAACTGAAAGAGTCAACAGTGATTTAAGTGATGAATCTGTGGCGAGACATGATTGTTAAGCATGCATCTTGTATAGCATTTAACTGACTAATACATATTGATCTGGATGGAATTTTTAAAAAAATATTAGTTCAGACTTAGTATATAAGTTAAAAAACGTGTTGATGAAATCATTACTTGGATGACATTCTTTATTTTAACAAATTAAATTAGTTTATTTTAAACTAAATCTCGGTATCTGACTTCCTAATTTTTTTGTTTGATTTATTATTTGTCATTTTGTTTTGTAGTTCTTTGCGGATGCTGATGACATTGACATCTGGATGCTGGATACATTCCGTATTGTGTCTAGTGAAGATGTCGGCCGTGATGAAGCCAGTGTACAGTCTCTGCTCAAGAAACACAAGGTAAGTGCTTTTAATATTACTGTTTCAATATTGTTTAATTTTTGTTTGTACAAGATTTTTTTTTTTTCTTTTTTTTCCACAAACTAACTTAAATGTTAAAAAGGATTAAATCCACCTATGAATCCATCTTTTTTCTCAGCTATAGCTGAACTATCAGGACAGACTGGATCCTATCACTTTTGGTGGTAACCAATCTTAGAGAAAGAATCTGAATTCAAACAACCTGATTCCATGTAGGTCCTGCATCTGTAGTCAAAGGTTAGAAGGTAACTTAAAAAATGGAGATCCTCAATGTAATGAAAGACATGACTTACCTCGGAATTCAAAACAAGTGCAAATATGTCTTGCCTGTAAGATAATAACAAAAAAGAAAGATGGCCGCTATTGAAGACACAATTTATGCGTGCCTATCTCGTCCAAAATGAGACGATATTTGCACACATGCAAATTTTGACCATCTTGGAATGGCATAAAAAGCAGGTGCCAGCGCTGCTGTCAGGACAGGTTTTTCTCAATGGATTGTGCATGTCGAAGTAAGGGATTGACAGTCAGACTGACAAAGAGGAAGAAGCTGCTTAGTTGGTGTCTGTTTCACAACTGCCCTCAAGAAAAGGAAACCTGAAATCCATTTCCTTGAGGCATGAAGAAAGAAAAACAGCTGGCCTGCCGGTGAGAGAGCATCACACTGCACTTTTTGTCCCCCCCCCCCCCATCATCATTCATCTTTTATTTATACTACACTCAACAAAATATAATACTTTCAAATATTGTATATCTATGTATATGTGAATGTATACATATGTATATACATATATATGCACACGCATACATGTAGGTATGCAGATATACAATCAGAAACAATGACAAGATAAAGCAATTTATAAGGAAAAAAAGCAAAAAAAAAGCAGCAGATCATAAAACCAAACAACCTCCCAACCTTTTATACAGAATAACTACCGGCAGACCTGAAGGAGACTACCACCATTTTTAAATTTGTCGTTTTTCTTTTTTACTTTGTTTCGGTGAAGTCTTATCGATTACACCCTAAACTTTCCGACTGACAAAAAAAAAATTTGAAAAAATTTCAATATTTAAACAATTTTAGTTGGGGCTCAGTTTTTCATACAACGTTATAGTAAATTGATCCTCCACTTCGGAACCATTTGCCGGTAGAACATTACCACCACCCATAAATTTGTTGATTATTCTTTTTTAGTGCAATCCTATTGATTAAACTGTAAACTTTCCAAATCGACAAAGAAAATTTTGAAAAATTTCAATGTTTAAACAGTTCTTTGTAACGGGGTTGGGGGCTCAGTTTTTCATACAAGCTTATAGTAAATCGATCCTGTGCAATTAACTTTTTTGCTTGCGTATATTCAACAACTGAATCCTTTGCGAAATTTTTGAATAAAGCCATTCTTGGAGTTTCTGAGGAAGATGTCATCGTAAGAACTGAAGAAAACTTGAAAAAGACAAAAATGATGAGCAACAACTCGTCCTCAAAAAATGAAAACAAAGCGACCCCAATGCGAGTGGTTCCAGAATGGAGGATTGATATACTATAATGTCGTATGAGTAACTGAGACCCCCCCCCTCCTCCAAAAAAATTGTTTATATATTGAAATTTTTCCGATTTTTTTTTATAATCGGAAACTTCATGTAATGATCGATATGACTGCACTAAAAAAAGTAAAAAAGAATGAAAAACAACAAATTTAGAGGTGGTGGTAGTCTCCTTCAGGTTCGCCTAACTACCGTGTATACATAAAGAAATCTTCAATATAAAATGACCCAAATAGGAGTTGACATGCTGTAAAATCCAATAACCAACCAACCAAAAACAAATCCAGTGTTGAGAGGAGGGATAGGATAACCTAAACATCTCCCTGTGTAGATAGATCCAACAAACCATTGCATTCTTCTACTTTGAATATCACCACGAACCACAGTTGTGAGATGGAAGAAAGCGGTAACCACGGTAACACAAAATGTGCTGAATGAATTATTTTTTATTTTTTTTTTTATAATCATATTGCCCCAAACAAGGTAGTTTACTGCCACTGTTGTGCAGGGGGGTTACATATGAGGAAAGTTATGAGAAAGAGGGACTGGTTATAGGGGGTGTCAGGAAGTGGATAAGAGAAGGTTGAGAATACTGATGAGTGGAGTGGATGGATAAAGGAGCATGAGAGTGAGGATGCAAGTTAGTGGTGAGATGACTATTGACTTTACATTTAAATTCTTGGAGATTGTAGCTGTCGGAAAAATCAAGTAAATGGAAGAGAATTCCACAGGCAGAAAGTGCAAGAAAAGAAACTGCTGGAATAGAATTTGCATTTACAGTTTATTGGTTTCACAGTATAAAGGTGGGAACTAGTTGCTAATCTTGTGGCTCGAGTAAATTTATATATAGGGGGCACCAGTGAGCTAAGTTCATCGGAGCAGAAGCTGTGAAAGTATTTGTAGAAGAGACACAGGGAAGCTACATTGCGACAATGAGAAAGTGACTGTATCTGAGCTGCCAAGTCGGGATCTATCACATTACAGATTCTTTGTTGGATTTTGTCACGGATACCTAGGTAGATAGCAGGAGCACCTGGCCAGATATGGCAGCAGTATTCAATGCACAGGTGGATATTTCTGTGTAATGGTTGCTAATATTTTTGGCTTTATTTTACAGGATGTAACAGATGAACTTAAGAATTACCAGAGTGTCATTGAAAGTCTCCATGAGCAAGCTACAAACCTTGGTGAACAGGTAAGCAATTTTTTTTTTCTTTTTAGATTAAAACTATAGAAATTTATCCATGCCGATACCTGTAACACTTTCAGACAGTGTTCTTTTAGAAATGAATTATTTTTATTTATTTTATTATTTCTTTTTTTTTTTTATAAAAGGACCGTGAGTCTGATGACGTGCAGAGTCGATTGGGCAGCATTGACCGTCGCTACCAAGAACTACTAGAACTTGCAAAACTTCGCAAACAACGGCTGCTTGATGCCCTCTCTCTTTACAAGCTCTTCAACGAGGCTGATGGAGTGGAGACCTGGATAAATGAGAAGGTACGCTATTTGGGAAAGCTATAAATATCCCTTTTCTCTTTTTAATGTGTTGTGGTGCAGTGGATACCGGCCCCAACAAGAAATCGGGTAGCTGAGTTTGAATTCCGGTTGAATTCGTTGCATTCACTAACGTGCAAATACCCTTGGGAATATTTTATTAGCATAATTTTACTAATTACGATACATTTTAGAGCAGATATGGTAATTATGATGAATTGAAACTTGTGTTATATAGGCTTGATTTAACTTTGTTTAGATTATTGGTCATTCGTGGTCGAGAGGTCTAAGACGCGCCAGATTAATTGGTGGCTTTCCCTGTGGATAGGGGTTGCAGGTTCGAATCCTGTCAAATGACACACATTGTCATAACAAAAAAATTTATAGTAAATAATCAGGCCGGTAGAAATAAATATATATACTGTCTGATTATAAAACAGAATATCTACTTAAATAGGAGTATCAATCAAAAATAATGTTCAAACAAATCATTTCAAATCGTCGGTTGTTTAAAGACCATTTTGTTAATCTTCGTTTATGCTAATATGTGTAAATACCTTTTTAAAATGTCCTAAAGAGTACCATCAGTGAAAAAAAAATAAAAAAGTAATGACTGACCAAGTGGATAAGTGTTAATAAATGGAATCAAATTACTTGGTGGCCAAGAGTTCAGTCCCTGGGTAGGGCAGTGCAAAACGAAAATTAAGAAAAGAGATGTTGGAGAGCACCCCTTTTTGCACATAAGAATGGACTCAACTGATGTGTACATATAATTCTGCCTATACACAGAATGGCAGTAGTTGTAAAAAGCTACCTTTTTCACTGTCAGCTCTCTGCCTTCGGGCAGGGGGCGCACTCTGCTTCCGAGCGGAGAGCAATAACCCAGTCGTGGTTCCGCCGAAGGGTAGAAGCACGACTCGGTAAAAATAGACAGACATATTTTTGGCCCGGCTATATGGCCGGGAATGCCCACATTAAAATGACCATGTGTCACATCCGGCCTTGCGTGGGAAGGCTAGTAAATACAGTAGTTGTAAAAAGCTACCTTTTTCACTGTCAGCTCTCTGCCTTCGGGCAGGGGGCGCACTCTGCTTCCGAGCGGAGAGCAATAACCCAGTCGTGGTTCCGCCGAAGGGTAGAAGCACGAGTGGGCAAAAATAGACAGACATTTTTTGGCCGGGCCATATAGCCCGGAAATCCCAGTTATAAACTGACCATGTGTCACATGTTGCCCTTACTGGGAGGGACAGCTAAATAATGTAGTTGTAAAGGACAGTTATACAGTTGCTTAGTTGGTCATTAAGTTGGTGCATAGTAAGTTGGAGTTGTTTTGGATATAGACTCATTACCCGGTCATACTATTTCACTTCAAGACTGTATATATTGATTTCTACTAATAGTATTCCTAGTATTGACTAACCCGTGTTCCAGTTGGTATATTTTTGTTCAATATAACTTAATTTTCTATCTTCATATCTGCTTTTGTTATTTATTATTTTATGTGGTTTCTCAACCAGAATCCACAACATTATATAAGGATAGAATTAACTAATACAAAATTTTAGTCAAGCGGTAGAATGAACCCTCATAAAAAAAGATTCTATTTGAAGATTTTAGAAGTATATCACCTATAGCTGATGCCAGAAGAAGGCTTTAGTGTATAGAGGTTGGAATAGTAAGTTGAAGGCACTTGCCTGAGTAAAAACAAAAAAATGATAATAGTAATGGTAATAATAATAGTAGTCATCATCTCAAAAGTTCGGATAAAGATCTTGTCTTTATAGCTCTTTACTCACAAATGGTGGACAAATTGGTAACATCCGTCTGGCCTTGATTGAATGAAATTCATCTCTGCATATGAGTACTATATCTGAAATATTGTTGGTCAAAAAGTTTCTTTGCTTATCAAATAATAAAATTTAGTTAATAAACTGGGAACTTCTTGGCCAACCTAATAGTAAACATTTTGCAAATAAATTTATTGTATCTGTTAACCCTTTAACCCTCTAGGGCCATTCGTATAATATTTGATACAGTATTTCCCTATAAGGAAACATTTGGTATTCATTGACTGAGCAGTCAGTACTGCTTTCATTTGAAATTTATAAAATATTTCTCTTAAAAAATTTTTCAGGAAAATATTTCTTTCAAGGCTTGTTTTCATACTGTATCAAATATGATACGAATGGCCCTAGAGGGTTAAAGAAGAAAGAAAGAAAGAAAGAAAGAAAGAAGAAAAGAAAGACAAGTGGAAGAAAATATAATTTAACCCTCTAGGGCCATTCGTATCATATTTGATACAATATTTCCCTATAAGGAAACATTTGGTATTTCCCTATAAGGAAACATTTGGTATTTCCCTATAAGGAAACATTTGGTATTCATTGACTGAGCAGTCAGTACTGCTTTCATTTGAAATTTATAAAATATTTCTCTTAAAAAAATTTTCAGGAAAATATTTCTTTCAAGGCTTGTTTTCATACTGTATCAAATATGATACGAATGGCCCTAGAGGGTTAAAAAGTATCTCTTTTATGCTCCCTACAAACCGTTTCATGCCTATAAATTTGGTAAATTTTAACGATGGTTCAATTCCACTTTGCAAATAAATTCATTGTACCTGTTAACCCTTTAAAAAGTATCTCTTTTATACTCCCTCCAAACCATTTCAGGCCTATAAAATTGGTAAGTTTTGGTAATGGTTCAATTCCACTTAACAATTGACTTCATTTTTGACGTTTTGTTTGTGTTCATATTATTCTAAGCAATTATACTATGCTTAAACTTCTTTCAATTTTTTTTTTTTTTTCTTCTACTTCCTTTTGTGAATTTCAGGAGAAATTCTTGACTACAATTGTCATCACTGATGACATTGAAGAACTTGCAATTGTGAAACACCGCTTTGAAAGTTTCGAACATGAAATGAACTCTACGGCTTCCAAGGTTGCAGTGGTGAACCAGCTGGCTCGGCAGTTGCTCCAGGTTGAACATCCAAATGCCGCCGAGGTGATTGCTCGTCAGAATCAACTGAATCGCCAATGGAACAACTTGAGGTCGCTGGTTGACCAGAAGAGGGACGAAATCCACCTAGCCCATGGCTTGCAGAACTTCCACATTGAATGTAACGAGACCATTGTAAGTGACGTTACGCTCATAGTTTCTCACTTTCCTTCTTGTTATCTTTACTTTTACTATTTAGAAATTTCTACTGTTTGAAAAAAACATTTAAACAATTTTTAATATTTCTTAAATTTTGAATAAAAAAAATTTAACTTGATATTGAAAACTTGTTAAAAAAAATACTGAAAAAGACTTTAAGGAAAATAAATCCATGCATTTGCACGAATTTCAAAGTTGTGGTGCAGTGGATATCAACTTGAAACGACAAATCAGGGAGCCGAAATCGAATTCCAGTTGAATTCCTTGCATTCACTTACGCACAAATACCCTTGGGAAAGGTATTAATTTGTCTCTTCCCTCCAGTTATGGGTTAAATAACAGGACAGATTGGGTTCTATAGCCTTGGCTAGCAACCAGTCTACCACAGAAAGCAATAATCTTCTGCCCGTCAGTCATGTCTCTTTCAAGACATGATCGCCCAAGCGTGTATCACCTAAGGCACTTAACTGACTGACTGAATATAATAGTTGTAAACAAAGCTTCTACTGGGCATAAAGTGGGGGATTAGTTTTCTATTGTTATGAAGTAATAAACTGATCCCCTACTAATTACTACTTATTAATATAATGATATATAATTTATCCCTGCTCACTCCAGTTATGGGTTAAATGACAGGACAGATTGGGTTCTATAAACTTAGCTGGCAACCAGTCTACCACAGAAAGTAATAGCAACTTACTGCGAGATAATCTTCTGCCCAGTCAATTATGTCTTTTTCGAGACATGATCGCCCAAAGCGTGTATCAAATATAGCGCTTAACTGACTAATGCTTTATTTATGGTTGTGGTGAAATGAATATTGGTTTGAAATGAAAACTCAGCTGAGTTTGAATTCCAGTTGAATTCGTTGCATTCACATATATGTAAATAATCCATCTCTTCTCTCTCCAGCTATGGATTAAATAGCTGGACAGATTGTGCTCTATAGCCTTGGCTAGCAACCAGTCTACTGCAGATAGCAATGGCAACCTACTGTGGGAAAATCTTCTGCCTAGTCAGTCATGGATCAAAAGAGACATGATTGCCCAAGTGTGTATTACGTATGGCACTTAACTGACGGACTGAATGCTTTATCAGAAAATATTTTGGAATGTTCAACAATTGCTGTGGATTTATTTCCATTAATGCATAAGAGGATGCGTAGACATTCAAAATTTCAATGCTAAGGTGTATGTCTTGTAAACAATAAGCCAAGCAATATAAAGTTTTGAGAACAAAATGTAAATTGTTTTTGATTAGTTTGTAGTCTAAAACTTTTCCCCCTAACTTGTTTCGCCTATAAAAAGATTTTTCTTTTTTTGTTTGAAGGGCTGGATAAACGAGAAAATGAAAATCATTGAATCAACAGAAGAACTTGACAATGATTTGACTGGCGTTATGACACTACAGAGGCGGCTCAGTGGTATGGAACGAGATCTTGCAGCTATACAGGCTAAAGTGAGTAACTTTTGCATGATGCCTATTAAATTTTTAAGGCCTTCAATCACACAATGTATTTCTAATTTCAAATTTCTTGTTTTATTTTTAAGAGGCCTAACTGTTAGTGGTTTACAGAATTTTTTATTTGTTGTTTTTAAAGATAGCAATTTAACTTTTTACGCTCTAAAAATATGGTCGTCTTCTTCTTCATGTGTCATGTCCCTTCAGGACGTAGGAAATCATGGGCTTCCATTTGGCTCTGTCTCTTGTCATTCTCACTAATTTTTCTCTTGGTATCTCTTCCAAGCTCTGCTCTGTCAACCATTTGCTCAGACCTAAGAAGTACGTTTCGTGCTGCTTTCCCCTGTCTCTTCTTCCATTTATCTGACTTGTGAGTATTAAGTTCTCCAGGCCTTTCTTCCTCATTACATGTCCCAGGACCTCATTTGCCTCTTCCTGATATTTATTATCAGTTTTCTTCTCGTTTACATCCTTTCCAACACCTCATCATTGCACACGTGCTCCGTCCATGGTATCCTCAGCATCCTTCTGTGAAGCCACATTTTTGTTGCCCCTAGTTTCTCCTTCATCTCTGAGATTGTCCAGCATTCACTTTCATACGTAAGGACAGATATCACATAGCAATCGAGCACTCTTTTCTTTGTTTCTAATGAGATTTTCCTGTCTTTCAGTACTCTGGTTAGTTTCTGTTCATAGTATCCTCAGCATCCTTCTGTAAAACCACATTTCTGCTGCCTCCAGCCTCTCCTTCATCCTTGAGGAGATCGTCCAACATTTACTACCATACAGAAGGACAGATATCACATAGCAGTCCAGCACTCTTTTCTTTGTTTCTAATGAGATTTTCCTGTCTCTCTGTACTCTGGTTAGTTTCTGAAATGCGTCTTTGGCCATGCCAATGCGTCTTTGGATCTCTGTGTTGCATTTTCCATCCTCTGTCAAAACACTTCCCAAGTATTTGAATTTTTTTACTTGTTTTATTTTAGATTCTCTAACTTGCAGTTGGCATATTCGTCTCCTCTTTTTGCTGATGACCATGCATTCAGTTTTCTTGAGGTTTATGCTCAACCCTTTCTTTTCACTTTCTTTTGTTAACTTTTGTAAAAGGTCCTGCATTTTCCTTTCTATGTTTGCTATCAGCACTGTGTATCGGATATTGTTGAGATTATGGCCACCAATGACAAATCCTGGCAAGGCTTTTATTTCTCTCAAGAATTCTTGAGCACAAAACTTGGATTTTTCTACATAGAAAGTTGATAATTAATTAAACATAAAGCTAACGCACATTGATTAAATTATTTAAAAAAGAAATAAAAAACAAGACCATTATCATATGAAATCATATTTTAACCATTGTTTAAAATAATTTAAATGTAAGACAGGATTTGTAACGTTGAGTTGTAAAGGCTAAATGCTATTTTTTCCAATTCAGGTTGAATCTTTGCAAGTAGAAGCAGATAGGCTACAAGAAACTAAACCTGAAGAAGCCCAGGCTATTCGTGAAAAGATCAATGACATCAATAATGTATGGATGGATCTCAAAGAAATGGTAAGTTGTCTTTTTTATTTTTTTAACTTATCAAATAGAATCTTTTATAATTGCTTTTCTCTAAATCAAGAATCACTTGTCGTTTCTCCTTATGGTATCACATTCTCCTCCATTCAATATCACACACTTTATTCAATTTTACCATTTTGTTGACTGTAATCCTGCACCTTGGGTGGCTCTCGTGCCTTCTAATAGACAAAATTTAGTAGGTGTGAAAATTTTTGTATTGCAGAAAAATATTAAAAAATTTTAGGATTATCTCCCCTGTTGAATTACTTCCCTTGAACCATTTTCGTCCTTATAAATCTTGTACATCTTAAAAATGTTTTTATTTTTTTATTTTAAATTTTATCTTGTTCCTGTTGAAACTTGTTCATTTAAATATCAGTTAATCTATATTTCTGTCGACTCTTGAACCATATTTTATTTTTTCTATTTTGAATTTTATCTTGCTCCTGTTGAAAGTTGTTCATTTGAAGATCAGTTAATCTTTATTTCTGTCGACACTTTATTGAACCTTATTTTATTTTTTTTTATTTTAAATTTTATCTTGCTCCTGTTGAAAGTTGTTCATTTGAAGATCAGTTAATCTTTCTGTTGACTCTTTATTGAATCTTATTTTGTGTTTTTTTTTTTTCCCCAGCTAAAAGATCGTGATGAGAAACTTGGTGAGGCGGGAGAACTGCAACGTTTCCTCGGCAACCTTGACCATTTCCAGCAGTGGCTGTCTCGTACACAAACCACAGTTGCATCAGAAGACATTCCCAACAGTCTGGCTGATGCAGAGAAGCTGCTTAACCAACACCAGCAGCTGAAGGATGAAATCGATGCCTATGCTCCTGAATATGCGAAAATGAAGGAGTTTGGTGATAAAGTCACTGATGGGCAAGATGATCCTCAATACATGTTTCTACGACAGGTTAGTTGATCTATTTAACATAGTTGTAATCTTCTCTCCCTCTCCCTCTCTCTCTCTCTCATTTCACCCCAAGCAAGGGGAGACTGCCACTAGTACACAGGGAGTTACAGTGAGAGGAAAGACTGGGCACAGTGGGTATTGAAGAAAAGATAAAAGATGAGCATGATTCAAGAAGTTAAAAGATGGCCATGTTGCATTTAAATTTTAGAAGATTGTAGCTATCAAGAAAGCAAGTAAATGGAAAGTAGTTCCACAGGCGGGAAGTGCTCAAAAAACTGCTAGAGTAGAAGTGGTGATTGCATTTATCTATTTCAACGGTAAAGGAGTGGGACCTAGATGTCAGTCTAGTCAGTCAGTTGAGTGCCATACGTGATACACGCTTGGGCAATCATGTCTCGAAAGAGACATGACTGACTGGGCAGAAGATTGTCCCGCAGTAGGTTGCTGACCAAGGCTATAGAACCCAATCTGTCCTGCTATTTAACCCATAACTGGAAGGAAGAGACGGATTAATACCTTTCCCAAGGGTATTTGCACGTAAGTGAATACAATGGATTCAGCTGGAATTCGAACTCGGCTCCCCGGTTTCTTGTTTCGAGCCGATATCCACTGTACTACAACACACATTCTTGTAGTCTAGTAGCACGCTTAAATTCCCGTGGTCAGGGCACTAAGGAAAGAGACTCATGAATGAAAAGACGGAGGGAATTTTGTTGAGAACTTTAACATGCGTAGCAGGAGCACCTGACTAGATATGGCAACAGTATTCAATGCACTGATTTATTTAATAAGTTTAACAACTGTCCAGTCTTATGCATTTATGCTTGCAGCTCTGTTACATGGAAGCACTGGTTCTTGTCTGATCACTGAGGTTAAGTCCTCTCAAGATTGGTCAGTACCTAGATGGGTAACTGTTTGGGTGTGCAGGTGGTGTTATAAATAATGCCTGGGAATGAAAACTTGGAGAGCCAAGTTTGAAATCCAGTCAGGTTTGTTTGATGCAATAACCTAGGGCGTTCATGAATCTAAAAGAGACATGATTGCCCAAGTGTGTTACATCTGCCCCTGCCAACATTCATTGGGTAGGGTAATGGTTTATTCTTCTCCTTAAATTTGGGGAAGGCCTATGTCCAACAAGACTTTTCACAGGCTAAGAAGATTATGCACTGAGCTAATTTTGGTAATGCTATTCTATACTATACTATTATATGGGCACATGATTAGGATGTTTGCTTTCTAAGCCTGAGGCCCATTTTCAAATCTCCCCAGGATTGATTTAACAGAAAGGTGATTTGATGTTATTAGCCTGGTGTAGCAATGCCAGTGAGCAGCACCCTTTTGGAAAGGGTCTGAAGACCACACTACAGGTTGACCTAAGCCTTATGAGTAAAATTGAGTAGACAACTTTTCTTCACTGGTTGTGCTAACACAGTCACAAGTCATTGTGACCGAGGGTGTGAGTGTACTGGCCTTATTCAAACTGTTTACTATGCTAGATGATGTGCTGTATCTCAGAAACTGTAACTGAGGTTGGCTCAACAGTGTAAAAAAAGTCCATTCTAGAAAGTCATCCAAAAACTTAGATAATATTCCCATAAATGATATAACTATTAAGTATGTGATCCTATCCAGCTAAACATAATTTTTTTTTGTATTTGTCTATATTTATGAGATGAGGTAGTATTTACAGTATTTACATTATTTGGACTATTGTCCTCATCTTTGTTGCCATTTGTACGACGTTTCAGCCATTGTATACATCGCCCTTCTTCAGGTGCTTAAGGACACTTGACTCTTAAAGTTGTGAGTCCAATACCAGGCTATAGCAATGGTGAACAAGTAACTTACAGGGTTAGAGGGAGATAACTCATGACTTCCATTTGAGGCTTTACGCAAGGAATGAAGATGATATACCCCAGTGATTCTAATAAAGGTTCAGTTTGAAATTCTTAGCATCTAAAGAAGGCCGGAGCATACAACGGCCGAAACATCGTACAAATGGCAACAAAGATGAGGACAATAGTCCAAATAATCTAAATACTGATCTTTTTTTTTTTTCCCTGTGATTTACTTAGAAGAAAAGAAAAAGTGTCTGGTTCAAGTGATAGTAAATTCATTGTTAATGAAGGTGACAGCATTTTGTGATGGATAAATTTCTCGAGTTCTTTATACTTTTTAGTATTGGGCTTCATTTTATAATATAAAAAGAAAAAAAAACAGGTTAACGTGTGAAATAAGAATAAAAACAGTACAATTTTTAGAAAAATTTGTTGCATTGATGTTTTGTGATCTATATTCATGTATAATGTGAGTTTTTACACAAAAACATAGGAGTTTGCACTATACACAGGTAATTTTTTGGAAGAGTTTAAAAATTATGCAATTTTGGTGACAAGTTACACTATATGCAGGTAATTTTTTTTTTTTATTGGAGAAATTAAGATTAATGCAAAAAAATTCAGGGATAAGTTTATAGATGATTATGTAGTGTAGGGAGCTGGTTAATGTTTCTTTGATTTGGCCTTGTGTCATACTTAACCGAACTCCCTACAGCTTACGAGTTTTATCCAGAATTATCATCAGAATTATCAGAAGGTTTTCATCAGACGGTTGGAATGTGAGAAATAGTGGAATAGTGTGGAATAGTGGAAGTGTAGCTATATGGAGCTGATTAATGTTTCTTTGATTTGGCCTTGTGTCATACTTAACCGAACTCCCTACAGCTTACGAGTTTTATCCAGAATTATAATCAGAATTATCAGAAGGTTTTCATCAGACGGTTGGAATGTGAGAAATAGTGGAATAGTGTGGAATAGTGGAAGTGTAGCTATATGGAGCTGGTTAATGTTTCTTTGATTCGGCCTTGTGTCAGACTTAACCAAACTCCCTACAGCTTACGAGTTTTATCCAGAGAATTATAATCAGAATTATCAGAAGGTTTTCATCTATAATGTGGTTGAAATGTGAGAAATAGTGGAATAGTGTGGAATAGTGGAAGTGTAGCTATATGGAGTTGGTTAATGTTTCTTTTTTGATTTGGCCTTGTGTCAGACTTAACCGAACTCCCTACAGCTTACGAGTTTTATCCAGAATTATCATCAGAATTATCAGAAGGTTTTCATCAGACGGTTGGAATGTGAGAAATAGTGGAATAGTGTGGGAATATGGCTATATGGAGCTGGTTAATGTTTCTTTGATTCGACCTTGTGCCATACTTAACCAACTCCCTACAGCTTACGAGTTTTATCCAGAATTACTCATCAATTATCATAATGTTTTCATCATGACGGTTGGAAGGGAGTAAAACAGGAATAGTGTGGAATAGTAGCTATATGGAGCTGGTTAATGTTTCTTTGATTCGACCTTGTGCCATACTTAACCGAACTCCCCAAGCAGCTTACGAGTTTTATCCAGAATTATCATCAGAATTATCAGAAGGTTTTCATCAGACGGTTGGAATGTGAGAAATAGTGGAATAGGCAAAATAGTAGCTATATGGAGCTGGTTAATGTTTCTTGATTCGACCTTGTGCCATACTTAACCGAACTCCTACAGCTTACGAGTTTTATCCAGAATTATAATCAGAATTATCAGAAGGTTTTCATCAGACGGTTGGAATGTGATAAATAGTGAACAGTGTGAATAGTGGAAGGCATTATATGGAGCTGGCTAAGGGCTTTGATCTGCCTAAAGTCAGACTTAACCAAACTCCCTACAGCTTACGAGTTTTATCCAGAATTAGACCCAGAATATCAAAGGTTTTCATCAGACGGTTGAAATGTGTAGGAAATAGTGGAATAGTGTGGAATAGTGGAAGTGTAGCGCTATATGGAGCTGGTTAATGTTTCTTTGATTTGGCTCAGTGGTCAGACTTAACCGAACTCACAGCTTACGAGTTTTATCCAGAATTATCATCAGAATTATCAGAAGGCTTTCATCATACTGTTGGAATGTGAGAAATAGTGGAATAGTGTGGAATAGTAGCTATATGGAGCTAGTTAATGTTTCTTTGATTCGACCTTGTGCCACACTTCTAACCGAACTCCCTACAGCTTACGAGTTTTATCCAGAATTATCATCAGAATTATCAGAAGGTTTTCATCAGACGGTTGGAATGTGAGAAATAGTGAATAGGCAGTAGTTAGTAGCCATATGGAGTCAGTTAATGTTTCTTTGATCTTGACCTTTTGTGCCATACTTAACCGAACTCCCTACAGCTTAGCTTGTAGTTTTATCCAGAATTATCACCAGAATTATCAAAGGTTTTCACTGTGACTTGCCAGAATGAGAAATAGTGGAATAGTGTGGAATAGTAACAGCTACACAGAGCTGGTTACTCTTTGATTTGGCCCAAAGCCTAGACTTTCAACCAAACTCCCTACAGCTGCTTGAAGTTTTATCCAGAATTATAATCAGAATTATCAGAAGGTTTTCATCAGACGGTTGAAATGTGAGAAATAGTGGAATAGTGTGGAATAGTGGAAGTGTAGCTATATGAGCTGGTTAATGTTTCTTTGATTTGACCTAGCCATAAGCATTTGAACTAACTCCCACAGCTTACGAGTTTTATCCAGAATTATCATCAGAATTATCAAGGTTTTCATCAGATGTTGGAATGTGAGAAATAGTGGAATAGTGTAGTCAGTGGAAGTGTAGCTGTTGTTGAGCTGGTTAATGTTTCTTTGATTCGGCCCTTGTGCCATACTTAACCGAACTCCCACAGCTTACGAGTTTTATCCAGAATTATCATCAGAATTATCAGAAGGTTTTCATCAGACGGTTGGAATGTGAGAAATAGTGGAATAGTGTGGAATAGTGGAAGTGTAGCTATATGGAGCTGGTTAATGTTTCTTTGATTCGACCTTGTGCCATACTTAACCGAACTCCCTACAGCTTACGAGTTTTATCCAGAATTATCATCAGAATTATCAGAAGGTTTTCATCAGACGGTTGAAATGTGAGAAATAGTGGAATAGTGTGGAATAGTGGAAGTGTAGCTATATGGAGCTGGTTAATGTTTCTTTGATCTGACTCTTGTGCTATACTTAACCGAACTCCCTACAGCTTACGAGTTTTATCCAGAATTATCATCAGAATTATCAGAAGGTTTTCATCAGACGGTTGGAATGTGAGAAATAGTGGAATAGTGTGGAATAGTGGAAGTGTAGCTATATGGAGCTGGTTAATGTTTCTTTGATTTGGCCTTGTGTCATACTTAACCGAACTCCCTACAGCTTACGAGTTTTATCCAGAATTATAATCAGAATTATCAGAAGGTTTTCATCAGACGGTTGGAATGTGAGAAATAGTGGAATAGTGTGGAATAGGAAGTGTAGCTATATGGAGCTGGTTAAGGTTTCTTTGATTCGGCCTTGTGTCAGACTAACCAAACTCCCTACAGCTTACGAGTTTTATCCAGAATTATAATCAGAATTATCAGAAGGTTTTCATCAGACGGTTGAAATGTGAGAAATAGTGGAATAGTGTGGAATAGTGGAAAGGTAGCTATATGGAGCTGGTTAATGTTTCTTTGATTTGGCCTTGTGTCAGACTTAACCGAACTCCTGCTACAGCTAACAGTTTTATCCAGAATTATCATCAGAATTATCAGAAGGTTTTCATCAGACGGTTGGAATGTGAGAAATAGTGGAATAGTGTGGAATAGTGGAAGTAGCTACAGAGCTTGCTAAGGTTTCTTTGATTCGGCCTTGTGTCAGACTTAACCAAACTCCCTACAGCTTACGAGTTTTATCCAGAATTATAATCAGAATTATCAGAAGCTGTTTTCATCAGACGGTTGAAATGTGAGAAATAGTGGAATAGTGTGGAATAGTGGAAGTGTAGCTATATGGAGCTGGTTAATGTTTCTTTGATTCGACCTTGTGCCATACTTAACCGAACTCCCTACAGCTTACGAGTTTTATCCAGAATTATCATCAGAATTATCAGAAGGTTTTCTGTATCAGACGGTTGGAATGTGAGAAATAGTGGAATAGTGTGGAATAGTGGAAGTGTAGCTATATGGAGCTGGTTAATGTTTGATCTTGGCTTTGTGTCATACTTAACCGAACTCCCTACAGCTTACGAGTTTTATCCAAAAATTATCACTGTAATTGTCAGAAGGTTTTCATCAGACGGTTGGAATGTGAGAAATAGTGGAATAGTGTGAATACGTGAAGTGTAGCTATATGAAGCTGGTTAATGTTTCTTTGATTTGGCCTTGTGTCATACTTAACCGAACTCCCTACAGCTTACGAGTTTTATCCAGAATTATCATCAGAATTATCAGAAGGTTTTCATCAGACGGTTGGAATGTGAGAAATAGTGGAATAGTGTGGAATAGTGGAAGTGTAGCTATATGAAGCTGGTTAATGTTTCTTTGATTTGGCCTTGGGGCCAGGTTTCTTAACCGAACTCCCTTCAGCTTACAAGTTTTATCCAGAATTATCATCAGAATTATCAGAAGGTTTTCTTCATTATCAGAAGGTTGGTTGTCAGCAGGTTGTAATTTGTGGAATAGTGTAAGAATAAAATGTACATTTTGTATGTTAAAATAGAAATTTATTTAAAGGAAATGAATAACACAAGTTGTAGAAGTTAAGGGTAGAGTTTGTGTTTAAAGTTGTGGGTATCAAGACTTGTAGAAAATGTTCGTAGTAGTAATTGTTGAAAGAGTATAGCTGTACGTACGTATGTATTCAGTCTTTGGATGGAGAAGTAGAAGTAAAAGAAATCAGCAGAAGGAAAGAGAAAGAGGACAAATGTCCGGGTCAGTGCGAAGCTTCTCTCGTTACATTTTAACTTTACTGCTTCCATCCCTTGACTGACTCACTGTAGCTGATGGGATGCGGGGTATTATCATTAGATTGTTTCAGTGACTGGCGAAGTCCTCAAGTCTTGCAAGTTGCTCCCATTGGCCAAAAATCAATTTTAACACCTACTTGCAAAATCTGGTTTCAACTTTTTCTTTAAGCACATGGTCAATACTTTTTCTATTTGGGAAAACAAGTCATTGTGAATTTTTGTAAAAGTGAAGAAGGTCGATTTTAATTAATTTCTCATCCGCTACAAGTACATATGGTATTTGTCATTTTGTTTTCCAATCTAATAATCTCGGTACTTGTTAGATGTACACTGTTTACTTCATAAAACTAATTCTTGAATTGTATTTACCATCTAATGACGCTTGGTATTTTAATTTCACTATCAGAGTAGCCCTGTTAACATACATGGAAATAACACACACACTAGTTGGGGTAATGATGGACAATATTTTGATATTTTCATTTCTATTGAATATGGTTTTGGAAGCCTACAACTTTTATGAAGTTGTACACTTCTGGTGCTTTTAGTGGATCATGTGATTGATGCTAAAGTTGCATATTAATGTGAGGTGCTAACAGACATTAAAGGGTTAAATAATAGTGATTTTAATTCCACCCAGATATGATTTTAATTCCACCCAGATATGATTTTAATTCCACCCAGATATGATTTTAATTCCACCCAGATATGATTTTAATTCC
Source organism: Ascarosepion bandense (assembly GCA_037127315.1). Classification (NCBI taxonomy): domain Eukaryota; kingdom Metazoa; phylum Mollusca; class Cephalopoda; order Sepiida; family Sepiidae; genus Ascarosepion; species Ascarosepion bandense. The sequence goes on from JBBBDQ010029867.1 coordinate 27,084, forward strand.
ACCCAGATATGATTTTAATTCCACCCAGATATGATTTTAATTCCACCCAGATATGATTTTAATTCCACCCAGATATGATTTTAATTCCACCCAGATATGATTTGAAAACGTATGATGGGAACATAGCTTTCTTTCAATTGTTCTCATATGAGGAATGTGGAAATATATTCAAGCTTATTTCATAATTGTTTTCATTGATAAGTATAATTAATTAATTAATTGGAATATTTGATTGGTTTATGACTACTATTATTTAATTACTATTTCTGAATTAGTTGCAATCATTGTACTCAGAAAATTTAAAAAAAAAAAAAAAAATTATTATTTCAGACAAGCAAATGGGCATTTTTTTTTTTCAAAAAAAAGAAGCTTATATTTTTTTTTTTTTTTTTTTTAATCATATCACCCCGAGCAAGGCAGTAACGCCACTGATGCGCAGGGGGCTACGTAAGGGTAAAAAGAATGGAAAAGAGAAAGCCGAAAACCGCATCCTAAACAGGAAACAAGGGATGAGCCTCTTCACCTGTTCAATAGATGTGGGTGGAGTGTGAACCGGGCGATAGTTTAGTCTATCTACTCCAATTGAAAAAAAAAATAAAATAATAAAGGAAAAGAGTGAAAAGATTGGAAAAGAGAAAACCGGAAACCGCATCCTAAACAGGAAACAAGGGATGAGCCTCTTCACCTGTTCAATAGATGTGGGTGGAGTGTGAACCGGGCGATAGTTTAGTCTATCTACTCCAATTGAAAAAAAAAATAAAATAATAAAGGAAAAGAGTGAAAAGATTGGAAAAGAGAAAACCGGAAACCGCATCCTAAACAGGAAACAAGGGATGAGCCTCTTCACCTGTTCAATAGATGTGGGTGGAGTGTGAACCGGGCGATAGTTTAGTCTATCTACTCCAATTGAAAAAAAAAAATAAAATAATAAAGGAAAAGAGTGAAAAGATTGGAAAAGAGAAAACCGGAAACCGCATCCTAAACAGTAAACAAGGGATGAGCCTCTTCACCTGTTCAATAGATGTGGGTGGAGTGTGAACCGGGCGATAGTTTAGTCTATCTACTCCAATTGAAAAAAAAAAATAAAATAATAAAGGAAAAGAGTGAAAAGATTGGAAAAGAGAAAACCGGAAACCGCATCCTAAACAGGAAACAAGGGATGAGCCTCTTCACCTGTTCAATAGATGTGGGTGGAGTGTGAACCGGGCGATAGTTTAGTCTATCTACTCCAATTGAAAAAAAAAATAAAATAATAAAGGAAAAGAAGTGAAAAGATGAAAAGGAAAATTGAGAAAACCGGAAACCGCATCCTAAACAGGAAACAAGGGATGAGCCTCTTCACCTGTTCAATAGATGTGGGTGGAGTGTGAACCGGGCGATAGTTTAGTCTATCTACTCCAATTATTAATTATATGCGTTGTGGTGCAGTGGATATCGGCTCAGAACGAGAAATCGGGAAGCTGAGTTCAAATTCCAGTTGAATTCTTTGCATTCACTTACGCACAAATACCCTTGGGAAAGGTATTAATACGTCTCTTCCCTCCAGTTATGGGTTAAATAACAGGACAGATTAGGTTCTATAGCCTTGGCTGGCAACCAGTCTACTGCAGAAAGTGATGCCAACCTACTGCTGGATCATCTTCTGCCAAGTCAGTCATGTCTCTTTCGAGATATGATTGCCCAAGCATGTATCATGTATGTCACTTAATTGACTGAAATGAACATTATTCTTAGTTGTAAATTTTGTGTTAAAATAAAAGGTTTCTATGTTAGAATAGAAGACTCAAAGTTGTCAGGTTTTATTCAAAATCAGTGCTGGCTCGTGTACAGGCACTGCAACCCCCCCCCCCCATTTTTACCTGATATTATTGCTAACATTCAATGTATTTTTTTTTTTTTTTTTTTTTTTTTTTTTTCCTTTTATTCTACTTGTACATTTTTTATACTTTAAGCTTAATGTCAGTAGCCACCCCCTCGTTCTTGAAAATTACATAAATCCTTGCATGGAATTGTGTGATTCAAATTTAGTGACGCAAGCATACAGACTTTCATATCAATGATCATAACATGGAGTGTAAAAAGAACCCTGGAATTTTATCCAAAATAATAGACTGTATTTTATTTTGTGGAAATTTCGAAACTCCCTTATGATGAAACTCTCTTTTCATGACGAAAAGAAGATTCAGTAAATCCAGGATTATTTAGAGGATTAATAAAAATGGGGGTTGTGTGGTGTAACGGGAGGAAGTGTGCTATGAGCCACCAGGGATAGGGAGACGTGGAAGGCCATGATTGCCTATGTCCTGAAAGTTCAAGGCACATAGAAAAATATGTATGCCAAATGTTTAAAAGAAATTATGTGGATATAAAATGGGGGATCAATTCTATATTATAATCAATATATAAATTGATCCCTCATTTTGTGGCCATGCTAGTTTCTAGCCATTTATATTCTAGATTTATGGGCTTGAGCAAGTGGATGGCAGTGTGGGGTTTGGGTGGTGTAACAGGAGAAAGCATGCTAAGAGCCACCAGGGATAGAGAGACGTGGAAAGCCATGATCGCCTACGTCCTGAAAGGATAGGGCCTATAAAATATGAATATTAAATACTAAATGCACTTGCAATGATTTCAATGGCAAAACATTCCCTCAACAGTCATCCAGGGATAAAAGAGGAAATTATTAACCACTTTGCACAAAGTAAAACAAGAAGAATGAATTTCATTTTTAAATGAATGTATCAAACTCAAATTTATAAGTAAACAAAAAAATAATTTTTCGTTTAGGATTTTGTCAAGTTTATATATAAATTTTTTTTTGTGTATTTGTTTCATTTTGCACAACATTAAAACAATGGCTAAAGTTTTTCTAAAGCAGCACTAATTTTAACTGCGAGCTACCACTGTGGATTTGCTGGTTAAATATTGTCACTGAGATAGAAGCCTAAATTTAAGATTCAAATGTACTTTACTGATGTAAAATGCACACAGTTACTAAAATGGCGGCAACAAGTGGTGTAGTTGTTAGGCCTGCTTTGTTTTTTGTTTTTTTTCTTTTCAAATTCATTTTTATAGCTTCAGATGAATTAGAAAGATGGGATCAAAACTTGTTGCTTCATTTTTGTGACTACTTTGTCAAATCAGTTTTATATTTCTTTTTCTTTTTCATGTTTTCAGCGCCTCCAGGCCCTTGATGGTGGCTGGCAGGAGTTGTTACAGATGTGGGAGAACAGGCAGCAGCTGCTATCTCAGAGCCTTAACCTGCAAGTGAGTTTCGATTTGAAAATTACTTTCCACTGCATTTTCTTTCTTAATCTACCATATTGTAATTTTTATTGTTGTAGAATTAATTGAAACTTTTACTGTGTTGGCTGATCTCTCTTGTGATGACTTGTACAGATGTTATTCTTAATATATTATGCACTGCAGGCTTCAATAATGAAATGGTATTAAAAAGGAATCTTCTATCTTTTTTTTTTTACCGGCAACTGGCAAAATTAATATTTTATTTTATTTTTTTTTTGTTTCCCCTCTTTCCCATTTTTTGTTTACCCTCTTTTCGTTTTTTATTTCCCCTCTTTCTCATTTTTTGTATCCCCTCTTTCCCGATTTTTGTTTCCTCTCTTTCTGTTTTTTTATCCCCTCTTTTCCGTTTTTTGTATCCCCTCTTTCCCGTTTTTTTTTTTTTGTATCCCCTCTTTCCCGTTTTTTTTTTTTTTGTATCCCCTCTTTCCCGTTTTTTTTTTTTTTTGTATCCCCTCTTTCCCGTTTTTTTTTTTGTATCCCCTCTTTCCCGTTTTTTTTTTGTATCCCCTCTTTCCCGTTTTTTTGCATCCCCTCTTTCCCGTTTTTTTTGTATCCCCTCTTTCCCGTTTTTTTTGCATCCCCTCTTTCCCGTTTTTTTTTTGTATCCCCTCTTTCCCGTTTTTTTTGTATCCCCTCTTTCCTGTTTTTTTTTTGTATTCCCTCTTTCCCGTTTTTTTTTGTATTCCCTCTTTCCCGTTTTTTTTTTGTATTCCCTCTTTCCCGTTTTTTTTTTTTGTATTCCCTCTTTCCCGTTTTTTTTTTTGTATTCCCTCTTTCCCGTTTTTTTTTGTATCCCCTCTTTCCCATTTTTTTTTTGTATCCCCTCTTTCCCGTTTTTTTTTTTTTTGTATCCCCTCTTTCCCGTTTTTTTTATCCCCTCTTTCCCGTTTTTTTGTTTCCCTTTCCGTTTTTTCCTTCTTCAGCCCTTCCTTCCATTTTGTCCCTCCCTTATTCCATTTTGTCTCCTTTGCCTTTTTTTTGTTCTCTTAATCAAAATGAAGAAACTATGCATTCGGTATAAATTTAAAAATGATGGTTATTGCAACTACTTTTGCATTTCATGTAATGTTCTTTCCTGTGGAAGCATCTCAACAAGTTTTGAAAAATAAATTCTAGTTTGACCTTTTCGGTAATGCCATATATACAGGATTGAACCAGCCTCATTACTCTTCTATTGGCAAGAAGGAAGTACCATTCAGACAATTTCTTTCAAAGAGCCACTACTTCATGGAACAATCATCCAAGAGGATGTTTCCCTGGCCACTTCGGTATTAACCTCTTCAAACCTTACCTATTCTTCATATTCTCATAATCTGCTCATCTTCTCTCTTTGAAAATCTATACAACATAATTTAGTAACTCACTACTTTGAGTGGCTCTTGGTTCTTGTATTGAGTAAACATTTAGAAAAGAAAAAAATAGTTTGAAATAAGATTTTTCTTTTTGTTAACCTCTTAACTCAAGATGTTGTTGATAATGAGGAAATGTGTTCCCCATCTACCTCTTTCCACTAGCAAATCTCTTCAGACTGAGTTTATTTGCTGTTAATGAAGGCTCTTCAAATACAGGAAAACTCATATACAGGCGTTAACAATTCTGCAACTGCCAATGTAGTTAATGGGTTGTATTTAAAATTAAGAATAAATTCATGCCAAGTCAATTACTATTATTAAACAAGAAAATATATATATATATATATATATATAAAAATTAATTCAAGGATGTTGGATGACCATTTCGATATGAAAATCCCCACGGAGGATAACACATCCCCTCAGCAACAAAAAAATCCTTTCAGAAACTGGTTTCTGAAAGGATTCTTTTCAGAAACAGTTTCTGAAAGGATTTTCTTGTTGCTGAGGTGATGTGTTATCCTCCGTGGGGATTTTCATATCGAAATGGTCATCCAACATCATTGAATTAATCCTATTTTAATTTATATTTGCTCTGTAATATTTTATTACGTGGAGCTCTCTTCCTGTATCATTTTTTAATATTAAAATAAAATTTTTAATATTAATTAGGATCGGGTCTTTGGAATTTACCTTCCTGCTTTTTTGAGAGTGACTGCAGGCGGTCAGCTAAATTGGTATCAATCACATTACAGATTCTTCACTGTATTTTGTCAAGAAGCCCGAGGAGAATAGCAGGGGCACCCGACCAGATTTGGCAACAGTATTCAAAACACGGGCGGATGGTAGATTTGTATAAGTGCAGGATATATTCGGGCGGAAAGAATTTCCGGGCTCTGCACAGAGAGCCAACTTTCATGGCAGCGGATTTATCAATGGATTCGACGTAGTCATTCCACTTGAGGTCCGCTGAGAGTGTCAGGCCAAGCAGGCGTAGTGTTTTACTCTCTGGGAGGTATGCCTGTTCCATGCTAATGGGAGGGAGGTGCGGTCGTCTCTGGTGGTTCATTGAAAGCAGCTTCGTTTTGGAAGAATTGAATTGAATCCATTTAACATATTGCTTACTGTTTGAATTTAGATAAATGAAAAAGCTTTCTTCAAAAGTTTTATTTTAATTTTAATTGAAAGTTAAATGATTAAATTTACGATTCTCAGTTAAGCAAAATACTCTGATGCATTTAAAATAGCAATTACATTGATTAAATTCTGATATATCCCGTGAGGGGATAATCAGGGAAAAGAATAGTGCAAGAATAATACTTAACACTGAAGATAGATTAAGCGGGATTTATTATACCACGGTACAATAAACCAATAGACAATACACGAACACCAACGAATAGTAACGGGTATAACAATCAAGTAGACAAGGTCTCTGTCTAGGACGTATGCTCTCGTCTAGTAACAATGACTCTGTAGTTCGCTCTAGTCCCAGTCTTTTATAGACCGGACCATATCCATTCCGGGGTAGGACAGGATATTCCTCTACAACAGATTCATTTATCTAAATTCATTTTAATACTCGGGTATCGAAAATTAGTTGAGGCACCTATAACTGTCAATATTATTGTCAATAATCATCACCGCTCTATCACTATTTACGGAAAATGTTCAGACAAGCTCAATTATGTATGTAACTATCTATCTGTCTACGGCTATATCGTGTTGAATACACTGGTTCTCATTCGATCACCAAAGTTAAACAACATTGAGCCTGGTTAGTACTTAGATGGATGACCATTTGGGAATACCAGGTGCTGTAAATGTAAGGACCAAGAATGGTCCACTGGTCCTCCAGGTTTGGGGGTTGGGCACAGGACTAACAACCCTGCCCCATAAAAAACAATTTATTACGGAAACAGTAACAAAAAGTTACTGCCCTACACACCATTGGGTGTAAAAAGGGTGAGATGATGATGATTACTGTTTGAGTTTTGTTTAACAGCATATCAACACCTCTGTGGGTTATTTAATGCCAAAAGGTAGAGTTTTAAGGTATTTTTTTAATGTTGGGTTATTGTGAGAAGGCTAATTTTGATGAAAAATTAAATTTTTTTAAAAATTATTTTAGAAAACTGAAGATACCTTCTAGTTTTGTATTAAAAAAATGTATTCCTGGTAATCATTTTTTTCCTTCAGAAATGTATTATTGGTAATATTTTTCCTTCAAAAATGTATGTTTCTATAAAAGTCTATTTTTATACTTTCATAGTGTTTTGACCCCAGTTTGGAGGTTAACTATTTGCCCATATCTGGGACCCTAACAGTTGTTATCACCCTGGGTCAGGGTAGACCTAGGAAGAACAGCAATTAAGTGGTGGTTCAATACACCTCACAACCTCTCAATTAGAGACCTTGCTGCCAGATGCAGTTTAGCCTCATACCCAGGATCTTTGCTTACTGTGAAAGGCACGAGCATCTGATGTATTCATATTATATTGCATCATTTTCATGCCTTATTAGTTTGAAATGGATGGTTAAGAAAGTATTCAGTATTTATTTAGCTTTTTTCTTCCTTTTTGTTTTTCTTCCTTTTTGTTTTAAATCAGCCTATGAAAGTAGCAAAGCCACTAAGACACAAGGCATTAGGAGAGAAAAATTGTCTTGTATAACACTGTGAATCCACTTTCTTAGCAGCTGACCTAGCAATCGGTTTAATATAATCTTTTCACTTCATGTCACCTGAGAATGTTAGCCAGAGAAGGCGCAACGAATCATTCCTGGAGGTTATCATTAGACTCTCTTGGAGTCTTGAAATGAGACAAAGTAAAAAAAAACAAATAGACATATACTTGCATGTTGCCTAACTTTGGAAGGAGAAAATGGTTTTGAATTACTTCCAAGTAAATAAGGGCAAGCTGATAAAGTTATTTAAAAAGAGGCTATTTAAGTCAAATTAAAAACATTTTTATAAAACAATTTTTATCTTTTAATATGCCTTGTCTCTTCAGGATGTGGGGGATTATGGCTCTCCACAACTTTCTATATGTGCGTTGTGGTGCAGTGGATATCGGCTCGGAACAAGAAATTGGGGAGCCAAGTTCAAATTCCAGTTGAATTCCTTGCATTCACTTATGCGCAAATACCCTTGGGAAAGGTATTAATCTGTCTCTTCCCTCCAGTTATGGGTTAAATAATAGGACAGATTGGGTTCTGTAGCCTTGGCCAGCAACCAGTCTACCGCAGAAAGCAATGGCAACCTACTGTGGGATAATCTTCTGCCCAGTCAGTCTCTTTCGAGACATGATCGCCCAAGCGTGTATTACGCATGGCACTTAACTGACTGACAACTTTCTATAATTCTTAGATCTAAACAATGTCTATGGTTTCTGTTATAATCTGCAAACTATGCTTAAAACGATATTATGTTCAAAAACACCAGTTTTTATACGGACAAGTTAAGCAACATTGAACTTGGTCAGTACCTAGTTGGCTGGTCACTTGAGAAATGGACAATGTCTCTGAGTTGCAAATAAGAGTCAGTCAGTTAATAATCAGTTGTTTGGGCAACCATGTCTCTTTTGAGACATGATTGACTAGGCAGAAGATTTTCCCACAATAGATTGCAATTACTTTCTGCAGTAGACTGGTTGCCAACCAAGGCTATAGAACCTAATCTATCCTGCTATTCAACCCATAGCTGGAGGGAGAAAAGATGGATTCATTCCTTTTTTCTGAGGGTATTTGCGCATAAGTAAATACAATAAATCCAAAATTTGAACTCGGCTTTCTGAATTCTCGTTTGGAGCTGATATCCATTTTACCATAATCAATTCTAATTTTAGTTTGGTTTGTTATATTCACCTACCGACAAAGTAAAACCCTTGAAAATGACCTCTAATCAGTTATTAAGCAAGGAATGGCTTGTAAATTTTAATGCTACCAAAACAAAACTATCTTTTAATCACCATAGAGAGCTTTTTCGTTGTCTCTCAGTATGGTTGATACTAACCTCCAGTTTTGCAACTCTTTATGCCCTCATTCTCATGTTTTCCGTTGGCATGAAGTGATTATTTGAATCAGTTGCTAAATCTGCTGTTAGGAAAGTTGGCTCACTGTCGTGTCTGACAATACTTCTTGTCCGAATCCATCTTTCACATTTATAAATCTACCGTTCGTTCTCGTATTGAATATTGCTACCATATCTGACCAGGTGCCTCTGTTACATATCTTGACAAAATCCAAAGAATGCTAATGTTATTAGTCCTTTTTATGACGAGGATTTAAAAGCTGCAATGTGCAAAATAATTTTGTTTTTATGTACAAAAAAAAATCGAAGGTTCCTTGGTGATTTTTATATATACATTAAAAGTATAAAATAATATTACTGATGTTGTTCTTAAGTCATTAAGCTTAGAAAAATTTCTTAAGTTTATCAAATGCCTTCACAGAATGTAGAAAGAAAAGGGCAAATTAAGAAATAAATAAAATACCAATCCCTACTGTTAGCATTAGCATTTTTTTTTTTTTTTTTTTTTCAAAGCAATTTAATTATTACTTGCCGTAATCATCCAACAGTGTAATTAATTTTCTGCATCTGATGTTAATTGAAAGCAAATTTTGAAGAATGTCATTTTCTTTTTTTTTACACTTGATATACAGCCTTTCTATTCAAAGAATCAATTTAGGATTACTTATGTCCTCAGCAGATGTTTATTGAATCGCTCTAGCCAATCAATGTGACTTCTATTCATTAAAATTGTAATTGGCATTTTCAGCATCATTTTGACTGTTTACAAATTTTTTTCTTGCTCCTCACTTTTATTAGCGATTTTCGTAGCATGTAAACCGGTTGAACACTCTGTTTCTCTTCCTTGTTAAAATGGGTCGTCAACAAAAAATGAAGCCGATGAAAGAACAAAAGGTAGTTTTACATTTTTGTTTTTTTATATATATATATATATATATATATATAAAACAAGTGTTCTGTCTCTATTTATGAGGCAGTATAAAAAAAATATGTTGCAACAGTCAGTCTTTCTCCAGATTCAATCAGATCAGCCAAATGCAGACGACAATTCTACTCCTGCAGCTTCTTTTCTCACACTTCCCGCCTCTCGGAACTCGCTTCCATATTCTTGCTTTCCTGACGGCTACAACCTCCAATGCAATGTCAAAACTCATCTCTTAACCACTCGACTCTAGTTCTTTCTACACCACCCTGTAAATCCTTTTCCTTTCTCTCCACCTTTGCAACTGTCATCACACCTGTATTCCCATCCTTCTCTTGCTCGTTTCTAACTGATTCGTCTTTCTTTTCACTCTCTTCTACTTAATCTTTTTACTCTTATGTAGCCCCCTGCACATCAGTGGCATTATTTAAATGCAATGTCAATACTCATCTATTAACCACTTGACTCTAGTTCTTTCTTCACCGCCCTGTATATCCTTTCCTTTCTCTCCACCTATGCAACTGTCATCACACCTGTATTCCCATCCTTCTCTTGCTCGTTTCTAACTGGTTCGTCTTTCTCTTCACTCTCTTCTATCTAATCTTTTTACTCTTATGTAGCCCCCTGCACATCAATGGCATTATTTAAATGCAATTTCAATACTCATCTATTAACCACTTGACTCTAGTTCTTTCTACACCACCCTGTATATCCTTTCCTTTCTCTCCACCTTTGCAACTGTCATCACACCTGTATTCCCATCCTTCTCTTGCTGCTTTCTAACCGGTTCGTCTTTCTTTTCACTCTCTTCTATCTAATCTTCTTACTCTTATGTAGCCCCCTGTACATCAGTGGTGTTACCTTACCACCTTGTTCGGGATGATACAATTAAAAAAAATAAAAATAAAATGTAAGGATTCACAAATCGTATCTTTTGACTCATAATTTAAAATTCTTTCTTATTTTAGCAATTATCTATTTGTATCTTTTTTTTCGGCAGATGTTCCTTCGGGATGCCAAGCAGGCTGAAGTGCTTCTGAACCAGCAAGAGAACTTTTTGTCCAAAGAAGAAGTGCCAGTAAGTTGAAAAGCTAGCTTTAATAATATATTCTTTCTTCCCCCCCCCCCCCAAATCAGAAACCTTAATTATCAATTGTATTTTTTATTGATTAAAAAGTGGAGGGGAAAATATTTTTCTTAATTTTCTGTGTTGATATAAAATCTTGTGTTTGTCATTTTTAAGTAGATTCAAAGTTTTACTGTTTAATTTACTAGATAAATGTATTTGCTTTTTTAACTTTTTGAAAATGATATCTCTTTATATTTGGGCTTCTCAGACATACTTACCAGTCACAAATTTGGAGCTGGATTTTTTATTTCCTTATTTATTTGAAATTTAAAACCTCTTACTGCAGTTGAAGCCATAGATGTTTGAATCTTTTACACCTAATGTGGTTGAAAGGCAGCCTCAATGTTTTACGACCATGCAAAAACAAACATGTAGATATCGTTAAAAGCAAATTCTGTGAAAATTAAAAAAAAAAAACTTTTCCGTTGTTTTCCAATATGCCTTAATCTGTATTTATTTATTAAATTATGAGAGAAAAAAACAAACCCTGTCTGACTTTTTTTTTTTCTCTCCCTACTTTTGTTTTTTCTCTCGCACATTGTTAACTCCAGGGCGAAAGTATTGTAAGTATTAGGCTACTAGTGTTTTTAATTCTACCGCCAGCTGCCTTCACCGTCTTCATCTTAATCACTCCAGACATTGCTTTATTTTCTAATTAAAATGCCAAAGTTTTCTTCTTTTCTCCTTAGATGTTTTAAATAATCCTTAATTATTTATTGCTCTGGTAAATGAAGAAGTCTCGTCTAAGCTGTTTTTCATGAAACTTGATTTGCCTGGTTAATAACAAAAATGGATGGCCCTGTAAAAAAAAAAAATTTTTTTTTTTTTTTGTTTTTTGTAAGTGTTACGAGGGTGCATTTATATAAAAAAAATAATTTTAAATGATTTGTTTGAACATTATTTTTGATCGATACTCGTATTTAAGTAGATATTCTGTTTATAATCAAACAGTATTATATATTTATTTCTACCGGTCTGATTATTTATGATAAATTTTGAATCCTGCCGAATGACACATATTTTCGTAATAAAAATTATCGTGCTTTTATATGCAACACCTTAAAAATAGTTTTCATTTTGTCATTTTTACCCCATTTTAATATTAGTAAATTAAGCTTAAAGATATAGAATTTTAGAATATTCTAGTGGGACGACTAAAATATATAAAAGTGACTTGTTTGTGGAGTTTATCAGCCGTTTCAGTCAATATTGTCGTTTGGACATCTTGTTTTCGTGAAACTTGAAAAAAAATCTTAACACAACTTGATTTTTTTTTTTTCTTAATTTGGAAAATCTGGGAAATGGCACATAGTTTTTGACAAAAATTGAGTCTGATAGAGCCAAACCAAGTTTAAATTCCTATTCAGTGTACCCAAATTACCTAGAAGCAAGCGTCGGTTATCATTCAATAAAATACATGTCTTTCATTGTTATTCTTCCTTATTTGGAAGATTAGCACAATATAACCTTCCTAACCCTTTTCTGTTTGGTCTTTTACGAAACTAAGCTATACTTATTAAATATCTAAAAATTACCCCAGTCAGCCTAGCTTGTGTGGAGCTTGTTAAAGAATTTCACTGATATAACTCTGTAAATATTCAGATTCTATTTGCAACCACTGATGAATCCATAATACCTTGTTTTTTGTAATTGCAATTCCATGATGGTTGGCAGTAACACAATGAATTGATGTAGCTTTTAAAATAAGCATTTATATTATACTTACATAGGGGAAAGTGATGAGAGAGAGGGGTTAGTTATAGGAAATGTCAGGAGGAGGGTAATAGACGGATGAGAATACCAAGAATGGGGGTGGAGTAGATGGAAAAAAGAGCTTGAGATGCAAGTTAGTGAGATAGATTGTTATTGACCTTACATTTAAACTCCTGGAGATTGTAGGGAAGCAAGTATAGGGAACGGAATTCCACAAGCAGGAAGTGCGTGAAAAGAAGCTGTTAGGGTAGAAATTGCAGTTACATTTTATCAGTTTCACTGTAAAAGAGTGGGACCTAGTTGCTAATCTAGTAGCTCATGTAAATTCATACTTACTGGGCATTGGAGCAGAAGCCATGAAAGTATTTATAGAAGATATAAAAAATAAGTAAATGAAACAACCTTTTAGTTTGTTTGTCTCCCCTCCATCACCATTACACAAGAAGTGAAGGGATTTGACTGAAATGGTGCTGTAGTTCTTGCCTATACAGATGGTGGAATTGGCCCTTTTACCAATATTTCTTTTTCTTATTACTTTTGAAGCTATGGTTTGTTACTTTTCCTTTTCTATTTTTCCATTTTCAAAGAACCGTTTGAAAATAGAAAATATGATATGTTATTAGTTGTGAATATCTTAATTGAAAAAAGGTCAGTTATTTGGTCTATTTATTACATTACCGGCCATAATTGTTAGGCCACCCCAGTTTTTTTTTTCGTTTTTTTTTAATTATGTATTTCATACTATTTTTAGTATTTGTTGCCAAGTGGATAATTCTAAATGAAAAAAAAGAATGGTCCTTTCGTTATTATTACTTTGCAAAATTTTACAAGGCAAAGAATCAAAGATGAACTCGTCCAAATCACCTTAAATTTTCTTCATTCTTTCATTGATGAAACTGCAATTTAGGTAATTATTGAATATTTATATGGCCGGTAGTGTGTATGTATGCATATATATATATATATATATATATATATATATATATATATATATATGTACTACCGGCCATAATTGTTAGGCCACCCGAGTTTTTTTTTTTTTTTTAAATTATGTATTTCATACTATTTTTAGTATTTATTGCTAAGTGGATAATTCTAAATGAAAATAGAATGGATCTTTTGTTATTATTACTTTGCAATATTGTACAAGGCAAATATCGACAATTTACCCATCGCACCCTGTAGGTTTTCTCTCTCTCTCTCTCTCTCTCTCTCTCTCTATATATATATATATATATATATATATATATATATATATATAAAACTACCGTCCATAATTATTATGCCACACCAGTGTTTAAAAGAAATGTATTTCATATTTTTAGTATTTATTACCAAGTGGATAATTCTAAATGAAAATAGAATGGTCTTTTTGCTATTATTACTTTGCAAAATTTTACAAGGCAACCAGGAAGCCTTTGCTTCGGCCAGCCAATAAGAAGAAACGACTAGCATGGGGAAGAGATCACAAAAACTGGACACCAGAACAGTTCATTTGATGCACATGTTATTGTGCAGTATTAAAAAAGGACCATTCTATTTCTATTTACAATTATTCACTTGACAATAAATATTAAAAATAGTATGAAATACATCATTTTTTTTGTTTTTTTTTTAAACTGGGGTGTCCTAATAATTATGGCCGGGAGTGTACATTTTTTCTTTCCCAAATAATTAACAAATTCTCCTTCTCTTCTTTTGAATTGAAAGAATGTTTCTGATGTCTTTTATACCTTTTTGGGATGAGAGACTGTGTGCAGCCAGTGGGCTAAAATGGTGGGTGGTTGTTTCCATTGGTTCGTTCAATAATTCTATTCAAATTTGGGCAATATTCTTTTCACCTCTCTGATTAGTGGTAAATCACTCTGATTTTAAAGAAATACAGAAAGCTTCTTTGGAATTCTTAGTGCCATACTGAAATAAGAAGTAACTGACCAAATATTATGTTCCGTCCAATGGAACATAATATTTGGTTAGTTACATATATATATACATACATATATTTGGTTAATATTTGGTTACATAATAATCTAGTATTATAACTAGAGTTATTTACCATAGTTTGAAATTGACAGTAAATAGGCCTTGAATAAGTTGTAAACTTTGAAATACTTGTGCATCTTACAGGTATATTTAATATTTTGCACAATGTACCAACAGACTTGTGAACATCAATTTTAGTAATAACCTTGTATTTTTACTGCACGGGGGGGGATGTGCTTTTATTTGATTAGATGGTTGATTAGATGGTTGGTGTTTTAGTGGTTGGTGTTAATTCCCATTAAGCAAGTTTAATTACCAAAAAATATAATACACACCGGTCTTAGATGTAAAGTTATTATATTTTCCGCAATGTGTTTTTTTTTTTTTTTTTTTTCTCTATGCGCCCTCATTCTCTTTAGATTTGAATGTCTCTTTTTGCAAATCGGATGCATGCTCAGCAAACGTTTACATCACTGCACTTTTTATATGCTGCTTACATGACGAACCTGGTCGGCAAAATGCTGTAGACATGCTCTTTAACTATGCAAGAATATAAATAAAAAAAAAATGGATTAAATATGTATTCTTTTGTATTATTCTAGATAGATTGGATTTCTTTCAATTCTTACTAAAAAATATTGTGCCCTCCCCTATCCACTCCCCTTTCTGCCACATTTATACAAAAGCATATTTGCTATTGCTTTTACACTTGCTAAATAGCTGATAAATATTTTCGGCTTTTATTGAATTGATAAGCTTAAGGATTTTCTGCCCCTCAGAACTGACCGGTGCTGACTGAAATTATAAAAGGATTTTCAAAGAGAAATGCAAATCGAGACGACTATAGATGTCAATGTGTATCGTATCACTTTGTTCGTTCAACATTAAAAAACTTGAATCTAAACTCAAACCTGCAATATTTCAAGTGTGTACATTGTTTACAAAGGAACTAAGATTTTAGTCTGATTTTTTTTTTTTTTTTTTTTTTTTTTTTAAGATTGATTTAAAGTTTTAGACTACAGAAGGAACTTTGGATGACTTTTGTGACCTGATGATGTTTGATTTTAAAAAAAATTTGTGAGGTTTATTTCAAAAACTTTTCCATTTCATACATCTCTTGGCTTCAGCTGCCGCAAATCATTTCTACTTTTCATTTTAAAATAACTTCTTTTTAATAAGACATTGATGTTGCTAAAAGAATACGTTGGAATGAAATCATTTGCATCGTTTCCACCTCCACTTGTTCAGTTGGCTTTCTTTCATTTCAGTCAATTTGTAAGAGATAATTCTTGAAATGGTTATTAAACGCCCCCCTATCAGTTCTTGAATGTCATCATTTGTTGCTATTTCCATTTCATATACAATTTTTTGTTTTATATTCATTTTTTTTTTTTTTTTTTTTTTTTTTTTTTTGTATATTTATCTTTTACATGTTCCACCCTTTGCTAATGTTTAATTTTCAATGAATTTTTTCTTTTTTATTTACCATTTTTTACCATTTTTATACATTTTCTTTTGAATCTCTCACTGGCTAAGCAAAAAATCTAGATGCTTCTCTTACACATATGAGTGCCAAAAATGCCTCCCTTTTATTTTTTTGTCTTACTCATTTTACATGCACAAATATTCAATCTGTGTTCGGATCACTTAATATGTTTCTGGATCAATTTTTAAATGTTGCCATGTGAATTTATATTTTTTAATTTGGAAATCTTTTTTAATTCTTTTAGAAAAATGCTAAAAATTTCTAAAAATTGTAACTTATTTTGAACATATTTTAAAATATGTCTGCTATTTCAATAGTTATTTAAAAACATAGACATGAAAAATGAGCTTTTTGGTCTATGTAAAGAGGAAAAAAGATTTTTTTAAGTATTTTAAAGTAAACTTTAAAATTAATGGTAATATTTGAAGATTGAGTTTAATGTTTTTTATCTGTTCCTTGTAAAATGTGTTCATGACATAAAATCATTTTATTTTGAAACTTCATTGTTTAAAATTTTGTCTTTTTATCCCTTGATTACATTTGAACATATTCACCTTTTTTGTAAGATATTTTTTGCAAAATCTTCAAATGGGTTCCTAATTGAGCAGAAATAAAGGTGAGAGGGTAAAAGCCAAAATTCTAAACTGTTACAATGGCTGTGTTAACCAGTATGTGCAGATGTAGGCGAGAGACGTGTGTATTTGCGTGAGTGCGTGCCTAGTTCTAGAAATTTTTCTCATTGCTTTATTGTAAAACAAACCAAAGTTCTACTTGGTGCATCCATATTACCTGTTGTCTCTGCAGTCAGTCAGTGTATAACTAGTGTCTTTTGTTACACAGAGTGCCATTGGACTTGACAAGCAGGTAACTCTATGTCTGCTGCTGCCGCTGCTGTGTTCATAAGCGTAGAAAGCATGCTAACTTAGCTTGATGCTACAACCAGGCCATTAATAGCCACGCCATTGCTGCTGTAGTGATCATTAACATTTTCTTCTTCATTATTTTTATTATTGTTTTTTTTTTTTTTTTTAATTGATATATTTACGTTTTTATCGTTCCCTATTAACCTTTTAGTCACCTGTAGGGATTTGTCATTACATAACATTTACTAAACTTTTACTTTTTCATTGCTTTACCCTACATTAAAATTACAAGGACAAATCTTAACAAATTTCATTTTCACTGGTGTTGGGCCTTTCATATTTGGTGTCCAAAAAGGTAATTGAAGCAAGGTATTTTTAAATAAGGCACCTAGAGTTGGTGTAATGGTTAGTAAGCTTGTTTCACTAGAATCATTATAACTGAAGTGAGTTTGATCCTCACTGGGTACCCCCTACTTTTGGCTATGTGTCACATCTAAGCTACACTTAGAAAATCACCTTCCTCCGGGTTTGGGCGCAGGGCTAACAACTCTGCCCCATAAAAAACAGTTTGTTACGGAAACAGCAAAAATGCTGCCCTACACACCGTTAGGTGTAATGGATGATGATGATGATGATGATGATTTTTTAATAGCCTTAAAGTTTATAAAACTAATACCATTTGTGTTCCCTTAAGCTTTTGAGGACATTTCATATTTAAGTTTTTGAAAGGTAACTTTCAAAATGTTATAAATTACTTGCATATGGTAAATTATGAATTGAGATGGCACACACATGTATACACACACACAGTCTGATAAAGAAGAATTGGAACTTACTAAGGTAAGTAACAGGACTAAAGTATGTAGAGTGAGGCCTTTTGGTACAGATTGATCTTGAACTCTACTGTGTGTACACACTAAGTTATAACATTATCACACACCTCCATTGTTTATAGCAGGGCTACGAACGAAGGTGTGTAGAGTGTGGTCGTTGTCTCATCACACCACAGAGATTCCATCAGTGACGATGGTTTGTGCAGCTGTTTTTAGCCAAGCCTGATATTTCCCAAGTCTGACAATCACCAATATACTCCAGATCTCACCTTGCAACTTTTTCCACTTAAAAAATCAGATTTCAATTGAAACAAACAAGACATTGACCAATTTCAAGAAAATGCAATGAGACAACTGATCACTATCCCCAAACAAAAGAGTTCCAGGAATACTTTCATCAATGGAAATGATGCTAGATAAAGTGTCTAGATTGATAGAAGATTAAATGCTGAATTGATATAGGTAGTAATTTTTTTTTTTTATCACCAGTTCTGATACTTTTTGATCAGACTCTGTATATACTTATCAACCAAAATCCATGAAAGTTTACAGGGTTCTTTTCTATTACTACTTTGTATTTGTGACCTCAGCAGAAACTGAAGACTCCTATTAATGGGTGCAACCAGTGAAAAGATGAAATAATGAATAACAGCATAGAATCAGAAAAATGAAAAATAGGATTCTTTCTTCCAGAGAGGGGAAATGTTACATCTGAAATTGTTGTTAAAGTAATTAAAAACTAGGTATATATCTGCATTTGACGGTTCATTGTAAAGTAAAGGCAATTTTGAAATTATGCAAGAAAAACAGGGAGGCACTGATGTACAATGCCACATGTGCACATGGGATGACGAGTAGCTAGCTACATTCAGCATTCCATTGTTCAATCGAGTGACAAGGAGCAATGAGGTCAGATGTATGGTCACCTCGCTTGGTGATTGGACTATTAAAGAACAACAAACTCTTTCTGTCAGTAGGGGGTAATCAAGCCTGCAAAAATCCATTGTTGGTGAAGTATGGTTCACGCACCATGAATCAACAGAAAGTGCTGTGACTTCCTGAGCAACTAGAAAGGTTCTTCTCGGGACGGATATAGAAGCTCGTTCACTCATTATTCGGACTATTGTCCTCATCTATGTTGCCATTTGTAGGACGTTTCGGTCGTTGTACTCTCCAGCCTTCTTCAGGTGCTAGGAATTTCAAACCGAACCCTTTATTACAATCACTGGGGTATATGAACTCCATTTCTTTGTGTAGTAAGCCTTGATTGGAAGTCATGATTGCAAGTTACTTGTTCACCACTGCTGTAGCCTGGCATTGAACTCACAACTCTTTGAGTCAAGTCACAGGAACTAACCAACGCCTATATCCATTGGGCCATGTGTTCTTAAGTAAATACTACCTCATCTCAGAAATATAAACAAATACTAAATTGCTTTTACATTTTTATTTACTATCATATACATCGATCTGATAGGTTACAAAATATACAGCAGTTTATTTTGCAAGCTCTATTTCTACACTTTCAGTTAAGTGCCATACGTGATACACGCATGGGCGATCATGTCTCGAAACTTGATCTTGTTAACATTTTCTTCCATTATTCATCAAGAAAGGCTTTATTTAAGTGACTATATCATAGGATGAGCGTTGTGGTGCAGTGGATATCGATTCGGAACGAGGAACAGAGTTCGAATTCCAACTGAATTCCTTGCATTTACTTACGCGCAAATACCCTTGGGAAAGGTATTAATCCGTCTCTTTCTTCCAGTTAAGGGTTAAATAACAGGACAGACCGAGTTCTGTATTGACATAATGTGGGGGATCGGTTTTATATTGTTATAAACTAATAAAATGATCCCCCACTAATTACTACTTAATAATATAATACATCTTTTCTCCGTCTAGCTATGAGTCAAATAACAGGACAGATTGGGTTCTATAGCTTTGGCTGGCAACCAGTCTATCGCAGAAAGCAATGGCAACCTACTGCGGGATAATCTTCTGCCCAGTCAGTCATGTCTCCTTCGAGACATGATTGCCCAAGCGTGTATCATGTATGGCACTTAACTGACTGATATCATATTCCATATTTTAGGCATGTCTTGTGAGCTTAAGTTTCTCTCAACCGTAGGCAAATCAGTATCTTGTAAATAATGTCTTCTATTTTAATGTTATTCATCTTTGCTGTCAAAAATGCCCATTCACCAAGTTCAGTATCCGTACCAGTAATGTCTTGTAAGTGGGAACCATGAAATTATTCAGTTAACCGAGTTTCAAAGATAGTCTTTCAGCTTTACTTTTCTCCTTTACCTATCATCATCATCATCATTCTGCGGCCTCGGCCGAAATAGAACTCACTACGCCCTTCTAGTATTCCCTTTTTGTCATAGCTCCTGTAAGGTCTTCCTTGGTGATAGATGTATCTCTGTGTATCCTGTATGGAAAGGTTAATTTACGAGATCGATTGTGAGATGATGGGTGCCTCCATAATACAAACGATGAAACAAGTTTATCTGTGGCATGTGCACAATGCCCAGCAAACTGGACACGTCACTTTTGAACTAAGGTTGATACTCTTGGTAGGTCTCCATATATCATTTCTAGAGTTGGGTGGTTTCGCCATGAAAGATCAAGTACTCTTCTGAGAAGACGAGTATAACCTCCATCTAAACGGCACTGTTGTTTTGCTGGAAGAGTCCAAGTTTCAGATCCAAAGAGTAAGATTGGTTCAATAAGTGTGCGAAAAACTTGGATTTTGATCTTATGATCAAGATTGGATTTCCAGATCTTATCCATTTTGTTACAAGCAGTCCATGCTTTGCCTTTTCTGTTATCAAAGTCTTTTTCAGAATTCTTTATGTGTGATCCTAGATATTTGTAGTCATCAACGTGTTTAAGGATGTTATTCGAGAGTTTTAATTTTGTGATTTTCCCATACAAATTACCAGCCATTAATTAAACTGTAGCCAGTTATTGGTGGGATTTTATGTCATTTTAGGATCTTTCAGAAACTTGACAAAATGTATTAATACTAGGTCAAAAGAAAAGAGAGAAGCAATCTTTAACCTTTGTGCCAAAAAAAAAGAAAAAAGTGTACCAAAAAGATGTTTTTTTTTCCCCCCTTGGCGTCACTATTCTTTTAACTACCTTCATTCCTTGGAAATGTTTCTTGTTCTACAAAGTGATCATTAGAATTGGAATAAAACCTAAATATATGAAAAGGAATTTATACATTTTCTTTTTGTTCTTGAGAATCTACAGACAAAAATATTGAATACTACTTATTTATTAGATGGTTTATTTATGAGAATAATTTATAGTATTTACATTATTTGTACTATTGTCCTCATCTTTCTTGCAATTTGTACGACGTTTTGGCCATTGCATGTTCCGGCCTTCTTCAGGTGCTAGAAATTTCGAACCAAACCTTTTTTTATTTGTAATAAAGGTTTCAGCTCAAAATTCCTAACATTTGAAGAAGACCAGAGCATACAATGACTGAAACTTCGTACAAATAGCAAGAAAGATGAGGACAATAGCCCGACTGATGTAAATAGGGTAAATACTACCTCATCTCAGAAATATAGACAAATAGAATGATCTATTATTAAATGTTGTACAAATGGCCACAAAGATGAAGACAATAGTCCGAATGATGTAAATACTTTAAATACTGCCTCATCTCAGAAATATAGACAAATACGAATAATTTTATATTTACATTTTATCTTTTAATGTTTTTGATGAATTTATTCTTAGACTGTTCAAGATTATTTCAAGAATAAACATTTCCAAAAAAAAAGCTTCCTAAACAAAAAGTGAAAAAACTTATGGTAAACTTCCAAACCTAAAAGGCATTTTATGAACAAACTAAGTTCTTAACAGACAGTGACAACATAGAAAATTAGTAGATGTATGAATATTAATGGCAGATAGGTTGACCAAAAATCACTAAACCTATAAACATCTGTGTTTGGTTTAGAGCAAATATATATTAACATTATACTCCTTTTAGGATAATTAAACTTATTTATAAATGGAACTTTGTCTGTGTGTGTGTGTCCATTACCTATAGACTCTGAAACGGCTGAACAGATTTTCTTGAAAATTTACACAGTTGTACTATAAGCATCTGCGAGTGATTTTAGCTAGGTTTTGTGTCGAGGTACCCCCGATAAATATCAATAATCGAAAAAATCCGGTTATAGAAGGAGTGGTTCGATTTTAATCAAATTTGATACACTCATAGCCAAAGACATAAGAAACGATATTCAGAAGTTTCAAGGTTGCAGTTCTTACAATAGTGCAGAAAATCGATTTTATATATATATAACAAACAAGATGTTTGTGTGTGTGTGTCTATTTATCTGCCTGTATGTCTGTATTTTTTTCAGCCCTTTTATTTTAGTTTTTGCTTCGGGTTTGGCTCTAACTAGGTATAATTGTAGTTCTTAGTCTCAGCCATGATGCCATTTACTCAGAGGACTTATTTCGCCTTCAAAATTCAGTTTACAACGAAAAAAACTTATTTGATATCGATACCAGGAAATCAAAATTTGACTTGCATTCATTCAATTTTTCTTTCAGTCTACGGTTTTGCGTAGTGATTAGACCAAAAGGGGTCACAAATGGGGCATTTTGGAAAAAATGATGACGGATATGACTGGTATGTGTTTCACTGCCAGAGTCTAGGGAATAACTTTGATCTGGAAATTGAAGGCTAAAATCTAAAAATTTAAAAGCTAGAAATTTAGAACATTCTTAAAACAAAAGCTTGATTATAACTAATTCAATGCAATATTTGTCATTTAACAATTTATAAAGATACAAGTATGAAAACAATTTTTTATTCATAAATTTAGAAACATATGTGAACCACTGATAAGGAAAACCATATTTATTATTTTATAAAGTATGAATCAGTAACTCTCCAGTGTTTTGCCAACCATTCCAATAAAAAAATAGTGTAAATAAAAAAAAATATTTAATGGTGTTTATTATTTTTGTTGGCAATTCTCAAGACGAAAATGTATAAATTTCATATATTTAGGTTTTGTTGAAATTCTAATGATTGCTTTTTTAAACATTGCTGTGGATTTAAGCTAGTGAAAATAATAGCAGTGTCAAGGGAGAAGCCATTCTTTTAACACTGATTTTACGGATACAAAGGTTAAAGGTTGTCAGTAAAGACAAGTAAATTTTTTTTATGCAGTGTTCACCCGTCTTTGATCGTTTCTCATTTGAGATCCAATGACACAACCTCTCTGTTGTTTTTATAACTCTGACCTCTTTAAAGGGGTCAAAGTTCATCGAGCATGAAGCAACTTAACACTTCAATGCTGACGAAGAATTCCGCACTAATTGATCAGAGCAAATATTAAATTTACATTATCGTTAGCCATGCAAATTGGTTTTATGCACTTAATGTATCAGTCTTTATTTTACTGAAGTAGGTTCTCTTCAGAAAACGTTTAACCTCATGGAATTTGGCTCAGCAACAAATACTTTTCATAATTGATAAATTGTTATCAAGTCCTTGTTGAAAAGCAAATTATGGAGTTCCTTTGCACAAAACTTAACATTCTGGATATTTACTGCAGCAATGGCATTAATACTACGAATGGCGTAATAACATAATGTTGTGATTGTAATCCTATTTCAAGTTTTCATTGTTCTTTATAATGTTTATTATTATTATTGTTATTATCATTATTATTAAGTTTATCTTTTAGTTGTTGTTGTTGTTGTTGTTGCGGAAATTTTGAGTGTGTACATGTCTGTTTCTGTTTGTTCTTTTCTTCTAGGTCTCTTATCTTGTCTCACCTTCTCTTTCAGATTATTTTTTTTTCTCTTCTCGACACCCCCCCCCAACTCTCTTTTGCCTATATCTCTCTGCACCCATCATCTAATGTCTCGCTCTTTCTCTCACCTCCTTCCTATTTCTGTTCGTCTTTGATCATCCATTCTTGCAGCATATCTCAGGATATACATCTAATACTTGTAAAATATAAAATAATTTTTTAGCTATTATTAATCTAAATGTTATGAAAATTGTTAACTCAATTCTATCTCTTTTATGTGTGTGTGTGTGTATATATATATATATATATATATATATATATATAGTTCATTCAACAATAAATTAGAACACTCACCTATTGGGTGTGTATAATGATAATATACATGCTAAAAAGTCTACTTCCTTCTACCGAGCGCCCGTAGCTCAGAGCTAGAATCGCCAACTGATGCCAATTTGGTTGGGTTTCAATCCTGGGTAAAAAGCAATTGACTGTCTAATTGTACTGATGAGCTGTGATACAGTGAAACAGATCTGTCTGCGGATGACTATTTACATTCTCACACCCTGATTGAGCACTCTGGAAGAATGTTAGACTTTGTAAAAGCAGTAGATGACTATATATATATATAGTTATTAAAATAACTTTAATCCAAAAGGAAAAGCAGGAAGGTAAATCCCAAAGACCTGATCCTAATTAATATTAATATTTTAATATTAAAAAATGATACTGGTGGAGAGCTCAATGTAATTAAAATTAGAGCCAATTATAAAATAAATTTCGATATTCAAAACTGTTGAATGTTCATTTCAACATGAAATCCCTAAGAGAGATTTCACATCTCATCAGCAACTACCAAAATTTCAAAATGAAATAAAAAAAGAAATAAAAAAAAATTTTGAAGATTAAGAATTCACTGTTAAAAAATTTAGGTGACAAAATATATATATAGGGTTAGGATGGATGGAATAGAATTCCTATAGCCAAAAAACATTATTCTTAAAAGAGTGCTCAATACAAAGTAGAATAAATAATATTTATTCAAAATTTATAACTTAAGTATGTTACAACATCATTACAAAGTAGCTATTTTGTTTCAACACTTCTTGTGTCTTGTCTTGATGAGTTTTAAGAGGTTCAGAACTAACCAAATCACCTCATTAGAGATGACATTGTTATGTAGTCTCCCCTACAAAACACAAGAAGTATTGAAACAAAATAGCTACTTTGAAATGATGTTGTAACATAATTGTCCTAAATTTTTAATATATATATATATATATATATCTATATATATATATTGCTGTATCACAGCTCATCAGTATGGTTAGACTCAGATTGCTTTTAACCAAGGATTGAAACCCGACTGAATATATATATATATATATATATATATATATATATTTTTTTTTTTTTTTCCATTTTTGAATGTGTTATTATGCAATCCAGATTTCTGGTGTCTTCATCTTCAACAACAGGTTTTACCAATTTTTTTTTTTTTTTTTTTTTAAGAATGCTCATGTAACAGGGATTTTTTACAAGCATGCAATTTATGTAACCATACCAAAAAATAACTTTTAGAATCATACAACCATGAATAAACACATTATAACTTATTTTGAAAATTACGTGTTTATAAAATATCCCTGTTACGCAAATGTTCTTAAAAAGAAAAATGGAAAAATCAGTTATTGTAAATCACCCGAAGACATCAGATGATAGAAATCTGGGTGACATAATATAACTTGTTTAAAAATGAAGAATATTCAAAAGTTGGTAAATGTTCGTTTTAACTCCTGACGGCTTTTCCCCTTCAAATTTAACCAAAATAGCATCATCTCTGTGCAAATGTATATGCTGAACTAAAATCAACAATTAGTTATTGAAGAAACTTACCTTTTTTATCTAAATATTCATAAAAAAACGAACTATATCTTGCACTTTTTCTCTCCCGTAACTCTCACGAAGTCATGTAATTAACTGCAGAATGACGTACTGCGTAGGCAACGAAATTCAGCCAATATACTTCCACCTAGGGAAGTAATGCACTTTTTTTTTTTGTATTCCCCAATCTGCACATTACTTTCCTAACCGGAAGTAAGCAGGCGGAAGTAAATCGGCCAAAATTCGTTGCCTACGCAGTACGTCATTCTGCAGTTACATGACTTTGTGAGAGTTACGGGAGAGAAAAAGTGCAAGATATAGTTCGTTTTTTTATGGACATTTACATTAAAAAAAGGTAAGTTTCTTCAATAACTAATTGTTGATTTGAGTTCAGCATATTCATTTGAACAGAGATAATGCTATTTTGGATAAATTTGAAGGGGAATAGCTGTCGGGAGTTGAAACGAACATTTACTCAAAAGTTCTACAATATAATTGTATTAAAATGTGTTTAATACAACTAAGTAATTAAATAATTATATATATTCATTCTTTCTAACAACTTAATTTGATTTCTAGATAAAATTTTTCTTGACCTGTTCAGTTCTATTGTTTCTGTAGAATGTTAGGAAAATTAATGACAAAACTGGAAAAATGTTTTGTGTGATACATTTTATCCTTTAGGGCTTTATCTGGCAAAAGTGATGTTTACGTTGATGTAGCATCTTACGCAGAATCAAAATTCATGCTATTTTTGAACATGTCCAATACGGTGCCCAGGAGTCGATTCTTTTGACCTCTTGAAAGAAATCTAATAAGTCTTTATCAGGTTTAGTTAATTTCAGCATTCTGTGATAAATAATTGGACTTATTTTGGCAAATGTTACTCATCTGTTCTTCAAAAATTACAACTAGGAATCGGCTTTTTTTTTTAATTTGCTGTAAAACCTTTCTTCTCTCTTTTCCATTAGACCCAAATTTTACTGGAAAATTAAAAACACAAAATGGAATTACAAATCTTTTTTTTAATGAAGTGGTAATTTTTTAGTTCTGAATTCTAAAACCCTGCTCTCCAAGCCATGTTGGGATCCAAGGATGAGACAAGGCAGATATTGCTGCTAAATCATCTTTAAAAATGATAATAGATGAAAATTTTTAAATTCCCGAACCGAACGGACTTTAAACCAAAAATAAATAAATATATAAAAGATAAATATATAAAAACCAAACTGGAAATAAACTATTTCAAATCAAACCTAAAATAGGAAAATGGGGAAAAAATCTTGGAAACACTCAGAAAAAACAAGTCATTATAACCAGAATACATATAGGACACACACACTTAACTCACTCTTATATATTAAAAAAGACAAATGCACCAAAATGCAGTTGTAGAAGCCTAATTACAATAAAATATATCCTACTAAAATAAGACAAAAATATTTTAATGGAAAAAACTTAAAATAAATTTTTAAAAATACAGACACAGTTGGAATATACAACTTTCTCAAAGAAATCAAGATCCTCAACAAAATATAATACTTTCAAATATTGTATATGTATGTATATGTAAATGTATACATATGTATATACATATATATGCACACGCATATGTGTTGGTATGTAGATATACAATCACAAGATAAAGCAATTTATAAAGAAAAAGCAAAGCAAAACAAAAAAAACAGATCATAAACCCCAACAACCTCCCAAACTTTTATACAGAATAACTACTCTGTTTACATAAATAAACAAGGCTTCGGCATAAAATGACCCAAATAGGAGTTGACATGCCGTAAAATCCAATAACCAAACCTGCCCTCCTTCATGTTGGCCTGTATTTGAATACTAACTAAAATTCAAGTGTTTCTTCTTTTTTACCGACTAACCTATTTTTCTTGAATTCTTATTCATATTTTCTTTTCTTTTTTTTTCTTTTGTCATTACTAAATGTTCTGCTTTTTTTAATTCTGTTGTTGGATGAATTCTGACACGTTGGTCAGTTATTTCTCATATTTCATTTGACATTTTTTTCTTTTATTTTCTATGAATCATAATTTGTAATTAAATGATTTCTTTTTTATTGTCTATTTCAAATTTTATTTCTTTGTGACTCAAGCAAATGAAATAGAATAATTTTTATAGCGATGCATATCGTAATGAATATTTAAATCCTATTATCTCCCTTGGATATTATCTCCCTTGGATCTTATCGGATTAAAAACGAAAAAAATGAATACAACAAATCTGTTTGATTTATGCACCAGTTTATATTTACTTTCATTTTTTTTCATACACTTCTCGACTTGATTCGTTTTTTCCTTGTATTTTAACCCTTTGTTGCATATTGGTTACAACTGTAACCAATATGCAACAAAGGGTTAAAATAAATGACTGAATGACTAGAGTGAATGTTATGATCATCGAATCACTGCTGTTGAACATAAACTCGATGTGTGTGAATTATAACTGAGCCTTCAGCCATTTGCTGTTTTCTGTTCACTTGAAGTGGAAGCACCTTTTGTTTCATTGCCAAATTGACTACTGCTGTAAACACGTATCAATGTGTTCATATTGTGCCTTTAGCATTGTTAGACAATCAGCAGTCAGTGTTGTCCTTTTTTCTTTTTTTTTTTTTAGTGCTTTGTAATATTTGTGTGTGACTGTGTGCATGAGTGACTTCATTTTTATTGTGTTAAGCCACTGTGTCTGTTAGTTTTTCAAATCTCTTTTTACAAAGAGAAAAATCTTACTGTTTGTTTTATAAAACCATTTTCATGTATTTCATCTTTTTTTAAAAGGATTTTACAAGCTTAATATTTTGAGAAGAACCTACTTTACCACCATTGCCTGCCAAAGCTTTTATTATCAGTCAGTGACAAAAAATTCTCCAAATTTCTAGTTATATATGTGTAAAAACTACCAGTACACCCCTTTGCGGATGTACGTTGTGGTGCAGTGGATAGCGGCTCAGAACGAGAAATCGGGGAGCCGAATTTGAATTCCAGTTGAATTCATTGCATTCACTTATGCGCAAATACCCTTGGGAAAGGTATTAATCCGTCTCTTCCTTCCAGTTATGGGTTAAATAACAAGACAGATTGGGTTCTATAGTCTTGGCTGGCAACCAGTCTACCACAGAAAGCAATGGCAACCTACTGCGGGATAATCTTCTGCCCAGTCAGTCATGACTCTTTCGAGACATGATCACCCAAGCATGTATCATGTATGGCACTTAACTGACTGACTGATACCCCTTTTATTTATTTATTTATTTATTTATTTATTTATTTAAGTAAAAATTGAATATGTAGTGAAAAGGTTCTATTAAAAAAAAAAATAAATAAATAATACTGTAAATTTTTCCACATGTACACTTATCTGTAATTAGTTTAAGAATAATTTTTCAGATTCTTGGTTCAGGTTTGTATATATAAATAAACTAAATAAAAAAATTGGGTATTGTAAATCCATTACCCAGACATATACAGCAGACATTTTAGCTCCTATAATAATGTTAATGTGTGTTGTGGTGCAATGGATGTTGCCTGGGAATGAGAAATCAGAGAAACGAGTTCAAATTCCAGTTGAATTCATTGCATTCACTTACGTGCAAAGTACCCTTGAGAAAGGTATTAATCCATCTCTTCCTCCAGCTATGGGTTGAATAGCAAGACAGATAAGGTTCTATAGCCCTGGTTGATAAAAAATTGGTTGACTGAATAATGATGAGGATTATTCAGTTTGAAAGGAGATTTAGAGTTCTTAAATGATAATTGCGACTGAGATGTTTATACAATTATTTTGGTAATAAAAAGCAGAGGTTTGCCATTGTCTTGTGTCAAATTCATGTATGGTCTCAATTGTTTGTAAATCAGTCTAGACGAAATCTGTACACAATACATAGCCAAGTAACAAGATTAAATATAAAATTACAGATCTTTGACATCAAAGATACTTTTTTTTCCCTCCTAATATAGATTACTTTTTAAATTTATTTGCTGACCAAGAGAAACCTTTGATATCTTTGCAGAATTTAGCTGGACAAATTATGGTTGTCTCATGGAAATTAATGTCACTTCAGTGCTGAGAAATATGTTACATATTCTTATGATTTAATCTCTGTATTCTTTAACACACAAAAAAAATCTTGTTAACTCTTTGAAATGCAAAATCTTTGAAATGCAAAATCTATTTTGTTTGTCAGTAAATTACTATATAGTAGGTTAGTAAAAAAAAAAGTATTTGGTTGTAAAATATTTATCAAAATGAGTTTTTGGAATTACAAACTGGCTTGATCATTTGTTAATTACCAAACTATTTAACACAGACAGAATGTTCCCTTTATCTCTCGGGTGTATTAATTTTAATAAAGACTTTGTTTCATTTCATTAAATTTTAAGATTTTATATACTTCATTATAGAATTGAAAATTAAACAATTTAAAAGGTTCAGATTATTCTAAATGTCGAGTTTAAAAAACAAATTTATAAGCTCATCTTAATCTATACGCTGGGAATATCTGAGCAAACATGGCTTGGCTAATTGTTAAGGAACATTAAACATTTTTATAGGATGTTCGAACCTTCAGAGTTTTGTTACCTTTGCTATATATTTTTGTTTCATTTTTTAATATATGTCAAGAATGTTCAGTTCATAAAACAGCCCGTGTTTTGTTTTTTTTGTTGTTGTTTTTTTTTTCGTTCTTTTGAATCATACACACTTTTTCATTTACTGAATTGCTTTTATTTTGATTACTACTCACCAAAAGTCAAATATCATAAAAGAAATCTTTCTGCGCGAATTAGTATTGTGTATAGAGCATTCCTACCACAGAAAAAAAAAAAATTTAATGCTTGTTTACTTAATAATCAGCTGATATTTAAACGATTGACTTTGTGAGTTGCCTATCTTAAGAATGGCAGGGAGTCCCTATCAAAAAGAAAGAAAGATGCTAAGGGACTAATTCTTTTACATCTGGTATTCAGCTTCAGTTTCTTGTGTGTGTTTCCTTTTCATATTTTTCTTTTTTCTTTTAAATAAATCATGTCAATTTACTTACCATTCACAAAATCCCCCCTCCTCCATCTCCTATTTTCCTCTTGACTACATTTTAATGACTGGAAAATTAAGAGTTAATTAGAAGAAGCAAATTTCTTCACAAATGACTTTGTGGCCTCCTCTTTATACAGCATCTCATTTTGGGAAATAACTAAAGGCATTCACAGCCATAAATAAGTGGTGAGGGTTAAAGTGAAAATACATCATGGCAGTGAATTAATCAAATACATGGACAGAACCAACAAAAGAGAAAATTGTTCACTTATTAGGAGAGGGTTGAAAAAAATTGGGTTTTTA
The DNA here is from genome assembly GCA_037127315.1 of Ascarosepion bandense. Taxonomy (NCBI): domain Eukaryota; kingdom Metazoa; phylum Mollusca; class Cephalopoda; order Sepiida; family Sepiidae; genus Ascarosepion; species Ascarosepion bandense. The sequence goes on from JBBBDQ010029867.1 coordinate 57,744, forward strand.
AAAAAGAAAAAGATGACCACTGGCAGTGTGACTTTGGCCACTGTCTGAGTGACTTTGGCTACTGTCTGAGTGACTTTGGCCACTGAGTGACTTTGGCCACTGTCTGAGTGACTTTGGCCACTGTCTGAGTGACTTTGGCCACTGAGTGACTTTGGCCACTGTCTGAGTGACTTTGGCCACTGAGTGACTTTGGCCACTGTCTGAGTGACTTTGGCCACTGAGTGACTTTGGCCACTGTCTGAGTGACTTTGGCCACTGAGTGACTTTGGCCACTGTCTGAGTGACTTTGGCCACTGAGTGACTTTGGCCACTGTCTGAGTGACTTTGGCCACTGAGTGACTTTGGCCACTGTCTGAGTGACTTTGGCCACTGTCTGAGTGACTTTGGCCACTGAGTGACTTTGGCCACTGTCTGAGTGACTTTGGCCACTGAGTGACTTTGGCCACTGTCTGAGTGACTTTGAAAGCTGATATGAATTTCCCCAACATAAGTAAGTTGGCAAAGGACATTTGTAATCAGGCATTTTGTTGTTCTTCTCTTAATAAAGATCATCCTAATCTTCGATTGGAATCACAGATTTGCTTCTTCTGATCCATCGTAAGACATTGATCTTGTTTTCGTTCATGGTCGGTTCTAGAATTTATAATTTACAAAATGCTCTTGGCATGAAAATTCAGGAATGTTATTGATGCTATACTTTCCTCAAAGGAAATGTAGAATTTGACAAGAATCTCTTGTATGTTTTTGTAAAGATAGTCTGAGCTTTTTGTTTAACAATATGGAAATCATTCCAGACCAGCTATTGATAGTAAGTCTTAATTGTTACCCTATAAATGTTTCTTTGTACGCAATTTGGCTAGATCTCCATAAATTAACATCAAACTGCATTATGCAAAGGAGTTTCATAATAAAAAATAAATTGGTCCGATATTAAAATATCTTCTTTTCAATAAAATGGCACTTTTATTTACTCGATAATGATTAAATAAACTTGATAATTTATTTTAAAAAAATTTCTTTTACTCAAAGCAGATGCTGGCAACCCAGCTGTCACTACTCTTAACACCCTTGTCGATCATCCGTTCCTCCTCCTATCTACATGTCTCGGATGTTTTACTGTCCAAAATTGTTTCCTATCTGTTGATGAATGCTTTTAATAAATCTTGTGAATTGTTTTTTTTTTTTTTTTTTTTAACTGAAATAATTTGCTTCTGCTGAGAATGCTTTGCCTTGTCCATTCTACAGAACTCTCTGGAAGCTGCTGAAAACCTCATCAAGAAACATGAAGCCTTTATTACCACCATGGATGCAAATGATGAGAAGATCAACAATGTTTTGCAGTTTGCCCACAGGTTAATTGAGGACAACAACTATGCTGCTGACAAGATCAATAAGAAGGCAGAAAACATTAATGAGAGGTTAGTAGCGGCTGCTTATTTGACAGGAGGGATTTTGCCTACCACCACTTCATTAATTTGTTTACTGCCATAAACACAATTTCACTCTGCAAGTTTCATCAGGTGTGTGTGTGTGTGTGTGTGTGTCCCTTTTGAAAGATGATAGCATCAGACAGTGTGACTTTAGCCTCTGGCTGAGTGACTTTAGCCTCTGGCTGAGTGGCTTTGCCCACTGGCTGAGTGGCTTTGCCCACTGGCTGAGTAACTTTGCCCACCGGTGGCTTTGCCCACTGGCTGAGTGGCTTTGGCTACAGGCTGAGTAACTTTGCCCACCGGTGGCTTTGCCCACTGGCTGTGTGACTTTGGCCTCTGGCTGTGTGACTTTGGCCACTGGCTGTGTGACTTTGAGAGCTGATATTTATGGCGCATGTTTGAGTTTGTTCCTCTTTTAAAAGATGATAGCCTCTATTTGTGCAAACAACTTCTGCACTATGATGTGTGAATGCTTGTGCCTTATGTGTAAATTCATGTTTTAAGATATCTCATAGTTGTGACATTTTGTTTAAATTAACCCTTTAGCATTCAACCCGCCCTGTAAATATTGGCGCTTAATATTTATAACCTGTTCTAATATGACATCGTCACAAATAACACAAAAAAGGACCCCAATCAGTGCGACTTTGGCCACAAGCAGTGTAACTTTGGGAGCTGATATTCATGTGGCAGTTTTATTTTTGGTTTGTGTGAAAACAAAACCGTTTTAAACATTCAGTGAAGACATTTTGTTTTCCTCATTTTCTTTTATGAGGAAAACCTTGTACAAGAGAACATTAAAAGTATAAGCAGCAGTAATTGCTTATTTTGGCTTTGAAAAAATATGAAAATTTCATCAGTTATCTTTATTTTTTTTTTTTAATTCTTTTGTTGAAACTATGGTAAAAAAGAAGAAAAAAAATGACAAAAAGAATGTCTTTAGAAAATCAGATCAAATTTTGTTAGTTATTGCATTGGGGAGACATAAATGAATGGACATATCATCTTGAGAACATAAAATACATGCCACGGGTCAGGTTGGAATTAAATACATTTTCTACATTTAAAAGAGATTTTTCAGTTGTTTTCAGGATTTTTGAGATGTTCTTTTTTTTTCTTCTACACACACAACCATTCCAAACAGGCAGAGATCTTTTAACTTAGACTGTTCTATAATTCACTCGACCAAGTGCAACATTTTACCAATCAGATATTTTCCAGTCTTTGTGATATCTAAGTAGTAATTTTAAAATAAAAAGAGTCTGAGAAAGATCTTTCTCATTTTGATTAACAGAGACTATTCATTTGCAAAAGAATTTATTTCTAATATTCTCTTTGTTTCTCTTAGTCATTGTGTTATCATGTTTTCTAGGCTTGAGTTAGGCTTTGAAGTAAGGAGCTTTTTTTTTTTTTTAATAATTTCATCTCACCTTTTCAATGGGTTAAGTAAGCATGATGCTGTCTGGTCTTATTTACACAAATATTTTTCTGCATAATTTTACTTTTGTTTTCAAATTAAAATATATGAATGGCACTGTTTCTTAACTGTTTAATGTAGCGATCTTTTTTTTTTAATTCGTTTTTTTAAGCAGATAAAACGTTACTTTTTATCAAATATTTTCACATAGTAATTTAATAGTAACACAAAGTAATATAATTTATGCTCGTCTTTTAATCAATTTTGTGTTTATAATGGAATTTTTTAATTTTGTGTGGGGTGCTTTTTATTTCCTTTTGAGGACAGGTACTTAATTAAAAATAAAATTTGCTTTAGTAGAAACGGTTTTACCAAGTTTTTTTTTTTTCTTGAATTTAATATTAGATTAGCGTCTTAAATATCTGATTTCATTTTCCAATCCTACACAATTAGGATGTGCCTGTGGCATAATGGATATTGGAGCAGAAAGTGGAATTAGCATTTCAAGTTCAAATTTTGAGCCTGCTCAGTTGTTGTCACTTGTGCACAAATGCTGCCAAGAAAGGCATGAATAAGTTTCTTTTCTGCACCTTCCACTTGTGGGTTAAATAGCAAGGCAGACTGGACTCTCACCTTGGGTGGTAACCAGTCTAAGAGAAGGAAAACTCAGAATTCGAAACTGTTGCAAAAGTAACTGGAAACCTCCCTACTACGTTTCCCAAGAAAACATAGTTATACACAGATATTAAAGAAACTGAATCAAGAGAGAGTCCTGATCGTGTACATCCTGAAAGGAATTGGCATTAAAAAAAAAAAAAAGAAAACATCTACAAGACAAGTAGATCTGCATTTATTAAGTTGGATTCTGAGAGTTTATCAAACTGTCTTTTAAAACCTGTCCGTTCAAACATCCTGATATTAATTTTGCATGAGGAATCATGCCACCAAATTTAATTCAACATAGACGTTACTAAAAGAGATTTGCTCTGGCAAATTCATCTTTTACGAAGGAATATTTAAATTTTCTGATTTTAACTTGGTGCTAGCAATTAATTTTTCTGCAATTTAATTTTTTAATAATTTCTGAAGTATCAACATTTCAAGCCTTATGTCATCCGTGTCTTAGTTTTCTACTTCAGTATTTTATTTATTTAGTCCTGTAGACAAATTTATCTAACAATAAAAATAGAAAAGTAGGGTGTTATTTTATTTAAAAAAAAAAAAAAAAAAAATGACCGTATTGGGACCTGTTTTTATTTTTAGCTACTTTGTCTTATCAGTAACCTTGGCATTTCAGCATTGTCCAGTACAAAAACAGGTAAGACAATATATCCCCCTGCTCCTTTTCCATCCTAAGTTTAGGATAAAGGGCGGGTGGGTAAAAATAAAACTTTTTTGTGAAGTGTTCTTTCCCCCCCTCTGACTTTGTCCCCACCTTACTGAAAGAATGTCTTTGCTATGAAATGGTTTCTTTCTAAGGACTTTATATTAATCTTTTGCTTCAGTCTCAATCACAATGTCATTTTCAATCAGCAAGTCTTATCAGATACTATTATCACTATCACTACTAGCATCTTTTTTTTTTCCAACAATGATTATATAGCATATCCAGAAGTTTTATACAACAAAGATATGCACTAATTAGTTTTTAATAATTTTCATCTCTTAATAGTGAAATACCAAGCTTTTGTATTATAGTTGGTGGAAAAGTTTCCATTTGAAGCTTAAACTTCATTTGGATTTGAACCCTGACTGCTAGTAGCAAAAGCTGATTTACTGATCATGCCTTTGTACGGCATCGTGTATATTGGTTTTGATGAAATTCTAATGAGTCACTAAAGATGGATTTTCAGACATGCGCATAAGTATGAAGAAAGACAAAAGGAAAATTTTTCTTTGCTGACGCATTTTGTCTTATGATGGGCTTTCTCAAGGCAAATGTAAGGATTTGTTTTGCAATAAGTATTTATAAAGAAAAGTAAGTTTTTTTTTTTTTTTTTTTTTTCAAAATTTTTAAATTTAAGGATTCTTATAAATAAACGTCATAAGTATGTGCCTCTTATTGAATAATCTTTAGTTGCAAATGTCTTATCCTTTGTATAAGGGCATAATCCAAATAAACTTTGCAGTGTTTGAAAATTCCTCAGTTGATGATATTCCTGATTTTATGCAGGAATTTTTTGTCATGTTTTTGCTCTTGTTTTTCCTTCTGCTTTCATTTTCCAATTTCTTCAATCAGCATGAAATAAAACGGCAGTGGAATTTATTTTAAAGTAACACTGAAACTTAAGTAAACCCAGTTAAATATATTCTTGCCTTCCTGCAGGGATTTTGTGAAACTTTCTGCTTTTTTTTTTTTTTTTTTCTGTCCCTCACGTTGCTGTGTTAATTGCTTGTTGTGATTAAGAAAAAAAAATTCTCGTGGAATTTCTCTGGTTGCCACTACTAATTCTTAAAAACCTTAAGACTGCCCAATTGGGATGCTCATTGTAGTTGATTAAAATTCAGATCACATCCAACACATAACTGAAGCTTTCAGTTGGTTATGCGATTTTCCAATGAATTTTGTTAATTAAGTACAGAATTTTTTGTAATCAAATCTGAAGTCCAGTCCAGACACTTTTCTCATCTTTTTTTCTTTGACTTTCGTTTATTAATTCTAATTACAAGTTAATGTTCTGGATGAGGCTGTTGCTTTCACTTGAAACACATGTCTTTCATCTCTTCTATAGGCAAAATAAGAGTAGACTAGTCTCTTTAAGCTTGCTTAGTAACCAGTCTAAAAGAAGCAAAAAACCAGGTGTGTAATTAACTCCTACCCCAAATAGGTAAAAAAAAAAAAAATCAGACTCTTGGAGTTTAGTACAGAAGGCTCCCTTTGCCAACTTGCAGGCCAAGTATATCAAATTTATGGCACTAGTGTTTACCAATGCCTCCCCACGGAGATGGGATGCGATACAAGGTCAGGCTTAACATGGGGGAATCCAAGTGTGTTCACTCAGGCCAGGTGCAAAAATTCCCCAAGCCCCTGCAACCATTGTTTGCAACCACTGATTCCTCACTCTTGTGCCCTGATCCCTCACTCTCTCACAGAGAGAGGCCACAGCTGAATTAAACTCTGTCTGTAGACAGAGACACGACTGAGAAATGATATGCATTCAACAGCAAAGTAAATATGCAAATATGACATTGTTGTCAAAACTATTATGTCAAAACTATTATGTCACTGACATTGACATTAGAATGGGACGGATGTTTCCCGCTTTTGTAGTGTGAAAAACCCTGAATTTGCAATGTGTCTTATAGGGGATATAATTTGTTTTTATTTTTAATTTTTCAGTAATGCTAATTAAAATCTAAAACCTTGAATTTCATCAACTTCTGAATTATTTCAGATTGAGTTGCCATCCCAAGTAAAGGCCTGACAACCATTCAACTTGTGTTGCTGATTGGAGGAAGCAATTTATGTTAGGCATAAATAAAATATGTATTTGTGATATCCAATAATTAACTAATTAACATCAATACCTATTAAAAGGAAATATTTCTCATTTAAAGCAGAGAAAATTTATTTGTATAAATCAAAAAGTAATTTAAAACTTTTACAAAAATACTCATCAAAAAAGCATAAAAATACATTACAAAAAAAAAAGACGAATCACAGTTTTGATATTTGAAAGTTTTTATTCTATATTTTTTTATCATATTTTTTAGTTTTAACTTTCACTCACATTAACCTAAGAACTCAAGACATGTTCGTAAATAGGCTTGTCAGTTCTAGACTTTCATATGGATGTACTTGGCATTCAATTCACCAGAAATATTTAAACTCTCTACAACCATTTTCTCGGACCAGTGATTAAAAACGACTAGCATGATAACCCGGCGTTGCCCGTCAACTCAGAACATTTTAGTAGTAGGACTCGTTTATATAAAAAAATAATTATATAAAAAATTGCAGTTTAAAAATTGTTCAAAAATCCCATTAAAAAAATCTATTTTCTTTTGTTTTACATAAATGTGATTTGATGTTTTGTGTGACATTGTAAACAACATTGTGCTTGTTTTTGTTTCAAAATTATGGGGGAAAATATTTACATTTTTTGTTGACTAAATGAATTTAACATAAAAATAAAAATTATTTATTTTGTTTTACTGAAATTAGAAATATAAAAACTATTACGCTCTCAGTTGAGAATTTTTTTAAAAATATTTCTTTTGTTTCAAAATTACGGGGGAAAAATATTCACATTTTTTTGTTGACCAAATGAATTTTTAAAACGTCGGAATAAAAATGAAATATAAAGGCTCTTTTTTTTTTTTTTTAGTTGCGTTTGACACATGTAATTTGATTTCTGTGACGTAAACTAGCAACCATCTTAGATCTTAGGCGTTTTACAAAGCAAATGCAAACAATCTGCACCATTGGCCAAAAATTGCAAAAGGGAAAATTGCTGAACTTATACTCAAAAAGTATGTGTCGACCTGGCTTCTCTGTAGATATGTGTTCTTAAAAAGTTTGAATGGCATAGCTTAAAAAATGTAGGTGTGCATAGGGAACAGTCACACACACTCACAGATTGCCTTTTATATATATATATATATATATATATATATATATATATATATTCCAAGCAAATGAATATTGTAGTTCTTAAAGAAAACAGTCTTATTAAAACCTATAGACTGATGCTACCAAATCACAAAGAGAATTTATCTGTTTAAATTGAGAAGTAATCTAAGCTTTTACAAAAATATTTATCAATAAGGCATAAAAATACATAAAAAGACTCTGAGAAATACATAAAAATACATAAAAAGACTCTGAGAAAAATACATAAAAATACATAAAAAGACTCTGAGAAATACATAAAAATACATAAAAAGACTCTGAGAAATACATAAAAAGACTCTGAGAAATACATAAAAAGACTCTGAGAAATACATAAAAAGACTCTGAGAAATGCATAAAAAGACTCTGAGAAATGCATAAAAAGACTGAGAAATACATAAAAATACATAAAAAGACTCTGAGAAACAGTAATTTTGATAATATTTAAACGTTTTTAATCATATTTATAGTCTTCATTTTCAAAATTATTCTCTTTTAATTTCATAACACATAATGAAAAATACTTCAGTCAGTTAAGTGCTATACGTGACACATGCTTAGGTGATCATGTCTTAAAAGAAACTTGGCTTACTGGGCTGAAGATTTTCCCACAGTAGGTTGCCATTACTTTACATAGTAGACTGGTTGCCAACCAAGGCTATAGAATCCAATCAGGTTTTACTATTTATTCCATAGCTGGAGGGAAAACATTAATATTTTTTCCAAGAGTATTTGCATGTAAGTGAATGCAAGGAATTTAACTAGATTTTGAACCCGTCTCTCCAATTTCTTGTTCTGTGTCAATATCCCCTGTAACACAACGCACCAACTTATGTTGAAATTTGATGACAAGTTTAAAACTTTTAAAGCGAGTTTGTTGGTTGTCTTAAGAGACTTATACTTGAAAAAAATATTTGACAATATAATATTCTGTCCCCTTTTCATTTTCAAACAAAACATTTTAGAAAATAACAAAGATATTAGCTAATTAATTTCTGCAATCCTTTCATTTGACACGATTAAGCATCATGTAATAATTCTGCTTGTTCCTTCCTTAGTTACTTAGATCCTCCGTCCGTTACACCATTGAAGAAAGATAACACACTTACTCTCTACATGACCTTTTCCTTCCTCTCTATTTTTTTTATAAACACTACTCTCCTCAGCCTTTCTCTCAACTTTGCCAAACGGAAGAGTAGTAAAGAGTGAGAGGGTAGGAGGCAAGAGCCTATAGCATTACCGTATCAGTAGCAGCTTAAGCTGGTGGTTGTAGCAGTAATTGTGTGTGTGTGTATGTGTGTGTACTGTACAATATAGTAAGAATAGGTGGGCTTGTTGCAAAATTTCTAGCCTCTACACTCTTGGCCATTACTCAGTTGGTCTTTTCTGTTTACAATGGACACAGGAGCCATGATTTTTCAGTTTATAAAAAAAAGACATTTTCTCTTTCAAAATCACTCACAGTAAAGTAGCTTCTATGGACATTACTTTTATAGATATTTTAATAAAATTACATTCTGTGTTATCGTTATTTTATTATCCAATACCTTTGTTTGAAGACGTTACTATCATTTGTAGTATGACAAAGTAAAATTATCCTTCCCTGGACATTCCATTGGTTCCGTTAGTAATATAAGATTACAGTAAAGTAGCTTCTAAGGACATTACTTTTATAGATATTTTAATAAAATTACACTCTGTGTTATCGTTATTTTATTATCCAATACCTTTATGTTTGAAGACGTTACTAGCATTTGTAGCATGACAAAGTAAAATTTTTCCAGGAAATCATTATTATCCTTCCGGGGAAATTCCACGGGTTCCGCTAGTAAAATATAAATGCTGTAATCTAGTAGAATTTTGAAAACTTCACAATGTATCTCCATTGTCTTGGCAATAAAAACATGTCTCAATAGATCTTGCCTAGTTTCTGAGACAGTTTTCTTATGTAACATAACTTTCAACATAAAACAAAGACATTTTAATATCTTAAGATTTTGTAACTGATGAAATGTTTGGCATGTCACTTTGGACAACAAATATTCACATTTTGAGTGACTATATCTTGGATCAAAGTTAATGATGACATCAACTTTAACTGAAGTAATAAATTTTTTTTTTAATATGGAATTTCTTAACATTTTCTACAATAATAAAATGCGTACTACAGAACCGTATCTTATCAAATTCAGTTTCAATATAGTCTATGGTAAATTCTTCAAGCATACCAGAATTTAATCCACTTTTTTTTTTTTTAAATCGTATCACCCCAAGCAAGGCAGTAACGCCACTGATGTGCAGGGGGCTATGTAATAGTGAAAAGATTGGAAAAGAGAAAGCCAGAAACCACATCCTAAACAGGGAACAAGGGATGAGCCTCTTGACCTGTTCAATAGACGTGGGTGGAGTGTGAACCGGGCGATAGATCTATCTATCACCATTAAGTAAATATTTACAAATATCAATCAAACCATTTCATTAATGCCAAGGTGATCTGCAGCACTGGACATCGCTAAATTACATGTTAGAATATCTCAGCCACTTAGGAGAAACAAAAGAATAAAGATGGTTGAAAAAAAAAACAAAATGGCAGATGTTAACAGGCAGCAAGATTAGAGTAGAACAAAAGACGAATTTGTGACAAAATTCTTTACATTTTTTTCTTCCAATAAACATAAAATAGCATAGATGACAAAATGAAACAGAATCTGTCTTCAACGGAACTTACTCAAGAGAACTTTAAATGTCAAGAATTGTCAGTGTAAAAGAAGAAACTAAAAAAAAAAGAAATTTCAATAAACTAAAATATTCAATATTAAAATTTCTTCTCAAAATAAAACTCTGTCAAGTAAATATCAACCTCCAAACAAACATGATGAATGTGATTTGCAAGCTTATTTATTTGATATCTCAGTTGTAATATATTAATAGCTTTTTTCGTATTCATGTAATTGGTTATTTACTCAATATCTCATTACAACAGCCAGAATGTCAATTGTGCTTTTTTTTTCTTTTTTCTTTTTTTTAAGCCTTCTTTCTACTCACTTTAAATAACTCAATTGTGACAGGTGTGCAGTTTTTTTCTTTTTGCCCTATTGTATGAATATTTCAAATAATATTTGTTGCTTACCATCTCCCCTTGTTTTCTTCAAAAGCTAAAAGCAGCTGTTGGCTTTTTTTATTATTCATCCTAATTTTGTTACCTGAACATCCAACAAAAACAAAAAAAAACTTTATGTAGCCCCCTCCCTTTTTTTTGGGGGGGGGGCTTAAAACTTACATTCCTCTTCAAATAACTTTTTATTTTTGTCCTGAAAAAAATCATCAATACTTGCATTTTTCTCTTAACTTTTTTTTACATTACTAAAAGACTGGAGTGTCAATCAATATCATCCTCTTTTGAAATTTTGCCAAAAAAAGAAAACAGTTAGTTCCACTTGTTTGATTGTTGAGGAATTTGGATTGAATGAAATAGCATGTAAAACAACAAAAAATCTCAGCATATTTCTTGGTTACAGTCATCTTGACTATTCACTGAATTTATTTTGTAATATTCTTAACAATCCTGATTTCCTTTCTTGGAAAAAAAAAAAAAAAAAAAAAAATCAGGATTGTTAAAAAAAAAACATTACAAAAAATGTTTTTTTTCTCTCTCTCTCTCTTCTCTTTGTTTTTGTTATGGATTTTATTTTTACAATCCCCAGAATAAGAGACTATCTCCATATTTAGAATTCTTGAGTTTCACATTTTAAATCAGTTTGGAGTTAGGCTTGAGAGCATTCACTCTATTTGCACTGGTCACTGCAGCATGTAATGCACAAATATTTGAATATATTCATGGTGTCATTAACAGACAACTGTTTAAGTCAATTCAACCAATCATCAAGTACTTCATGTGGTATTATCATTCAGTAATCAGTGCATAGTCTTGGTTATGGCTTCAGTCAAGAGGATTATCATCACAATATGTACACTGACGTATTTGAGAAGAATGTTCCAGATTTGTATGAGAATCTGAGATTTTATAAATAAAGCTTTAATGTTTTTAACACCGGTTAAAATTTTCTAAATTCAGATTCACATTAGTTTTTAGGAAATTAGGAATTGGATGGTTGCCATTTTGTTTTCAAAATGGGAGTTTTTGTTTCTTGGTTAAATGTGAACATTTCAATCATTTTATTTTTCTAATCAAAGCCTATTCTGGTGCATCATGAGAAGTGATAATTAAAAATATATTTTCATTTAAAAGGAAATGTAATTATTTCCCATGGTTATATTAGAAAAGAGTTATTTAAAAAAAAAATGCATTGAGAAGAGGATATTTCCTGTATTTTCGTGTGTATAATGTGAGAAATTTTCAACAATTAAAAGCATAAAATGATGGGATTGTATTATACACAAGTACATATTCTTATAAATTTGTACTCAGCTTTTTTTAAAAAAAGAACCGTTATTTGAAACAGCAAAATTTCAAAAACGCGCAGTGTGCGCAACAGATAATACAGGGGTTGATAATTGTTCACAAAACGTATTTGATGTGACAGCAATATTTGTTTCTCTCTTTATTCTTAAAGATGACATTCTTTTTTTCTCTCTAAATTTTCATAGTTAGTATATATAAGAATATAAGTCATATCGATCAGAAAAGTATGATACGTTAATCAACATCTTAAAATAGATTACCGGGGATGTCTAGTTAGCACCTTTTTCTGAAAATAAGTTTTGAAACTGAAGTCAGGAGAAGAAACATGCAATAGTTAAATATTCAGTTCATTTCTATTCTTTAATATCATGAAAAATTAAATATTTTGGTAAAATATATGTACAGCATGGAGATTTTTTTTTTTTTTTAATCATATCACCCCGAGCAAGGCGGTAATGCCACTGATGCGCAGGGGGCTACGTAAGAGTGAAAAGATTGGAAAAGAGAAAGCCGGAAACCACATCCTAGACAGGGAACAAGGGACGAGCCTCTTCACCTGTTCAATAGACGTGGGTGGAGTGTGAACCGGGCAATAGTTTAGTCTATCTACTTCGATTTCTATGGATAATATGGTACAACTTTTCAAAAAATAATTACATAGGAATAACTGTAATATGGGGGTTTGTATTATAAACAAGAATGTAATTTTATCCATGTCTTTAGATTATTTACACTGTTGGGACTGTTGTCCTCATCTTTATTGCCATGTTTCAGCCATTGTATGCTCCAGCCTTCTTTAGGTGCTAGGAATTTTGAATGGAATCCTTTATTTCAATCACTGGGGTATATCATTCTCATTCCATGCGTGATGTCTCTTCCGGATGCCATGTAGTTTTCTCCTTTTAACTCAATTCTTTAAGCTATTTATTCACCACTGCTGTAGCAAGTATTGAACTCACAACTCTTTAGGTCAAGTCACTGGAACTCACCAACGCTTATATCCATTTGTTCATGAAGAGTTTGGTTCAAAATTCCAAGCACTTGAAGAAAACTGGAGCATACAGCAGCCAAAATGTCATAAACATGGCAACAAAGATGAGGACAACAGTCCGAACAATGTAAATAATGTAAATACTACCTCATCTCAGAAGTATAATAGACAAAGCGTACAACGGCCGAAACGTTGTAGACATGGCAATAAAGATGAGGACAACAGTCTGAACAATATAAATAATGTGAATACTACTCCATCTCAGAAGTAAAGACAAATACCTTGTCTTTAGCTTCAGAAAGAAGGAGCCATATTATACACAAGAAAATAAGCCTGACTCTAATATATTAGGTGGTCCCAAAAGTTTGTAAGCACTTGCAAAAAATTGAAATTTTACTCACAAAAACAGCAAAAAATTATTGCTCAAAATAAAGACCATCATTTTCCAAGACTTTCTGCCATCGATCTGCAAGCTTTCGGATCTGGTCAAAGTACCATTCAACCGGCTTTGAATCAAAGAATTCTTGACATGCTTCCTCGACTTCATCAAACGAGTCGAATCGGCATCCCTTCAGAAAGTGTTTACAAACTTTTGGGACAGCCTAGTATCAAAAAATAAGATTAACATGTGCAACAGAAGTGGTTAATTAACAAATTTAAAATTGTGATTGTGTAGCTACAGTGCGACAAAGAGTAAAATACCTTAATTTAAAAAGGATTTTCTTTTTGCATATCTGCCGTCTACTTAAATCTTTTAAAAGCTTCTCGCAATTTTCACAAGTTTTTGTTTTATAATCAATTTGACTGTAAATCTAATTTAAATATCGTTTCTGTTTTCCATTTTCTTTTTTCTTTTTTTTCTTTTTTTCTTTTTTCTTTTTTTCTTTTTTTCTTTTTACTTTTTTTCTTTTTTTCTTTTTTTTTTCTTTTTTTTTTTTTGCAAACTTCTTCCAGAAATTAAACTAATGTAATAATTATGCTATTATTCTAAATAAACATCAAATCAGTTTTTTTGTTTTTCATGTTTTTTTTTTATCTTTATTTTTTAAATCTTTATTAAAGATCAAACTTTCCTCTGACCGAATAGATAATTATTTTAGGTGGACCTGAAGGAGACTACCACCACCGTTAAATTTGTTGGTTTTCATTTTTTTTTTTTTTTTTTTTACTTAAGTGCAGTCTTATCAATTACACCCTAAACTTTACGACTGAGAAAAAATAATTTGGAAAAATTTCAATATTTCAACAATTTTAGGAGGGACCAGTTTTTCATACAATGTGATAGTAAATCAATCCTCCATTTTGGAACCACTTGCCGGTACGACAATACCACCACCTGTAAATTTGTTGATTATCACATTTTTTTTTTTTTACTTTTTTCAGTGCAATCTTATTGATTAAACTCTAAACTTTCCAATTGAGAAAAAAAATTTGTAAAAATTTCAATATTTAAACAATTTTAGGCGGTCGGGGGGTCAGTTTTTCATACAACCTTAAAATAAATTGACCCTGTGCAATTAACTTTTTTGTTTGCGCATTTTCAACAACTGAATCCTTTGTGAAATTTTTGAATAAAACCATTCTTGAAGTTTCCGAGAAAGATACCATCGTAAGAACTAAAGAAAACTTGAAACAGACAAAAACAAGAGCAATAACTTGTCCCCAAAAAAAAAAAAAAAAAAAAAAAAACAAAGTGACCCCCAATGCAAGTGGTTCCAAAATGGAGAATTGATTTACTATAATATTGTATGAGAAAGTGAGAGACCCCCCCCCCCCCCAAAAAAAAATTGTTTAACTATTGAAAGTTTACCAAATTCTTTTTGATAATTGGAAACTTTGTAATAATCAATAAGGCTGCGCTGAAAAAAGTAAAAAAAAAAAAAAAAAATGAGAAACGACAAATTTAAAGATGGCGGTTGTCTCCTTCAGATCTGCCTTATTTTATTTCTCTGATTGACCAAAAAACCCGGCTTATGAAGTTTTAATCTACATATTTGGAAAAAAAAAAAACGTGCAAGATTGATTTTTGAAGGTTAATCATGATTAACTGTATAAAATTTTTTTTTTTTTAAACGATTTACTTTTTACCAAATATTGTTTGTTTTGAATTTAATTTTACTATAAATGGATTTTTCTTTGAGTTTTTCATTGATTTTTTTTTTTTTTAATTTATTTTTATTTTTTATTTTGTTCATTTAGGAACCTATTGTCAAAATATTGTACCACCTTTGTTGATTTAGATTAATGCTACTCTTTATTTATTATCCTTTGTAGACGAAATGCTAATAGGCAGCGAGCATATGAACAACTGGAACGTCTCAAGGACCAATTGTTATTGCAACAATTTGTTCAGGAATGTGAAGAAGTAAGTAGCATTAATGACTCATTCACTTTTAAAATACTTCATAATTAAACAAATTTAATGTGTTGCAACCTTGTTGATTATTGGTGTGACCTAAAAGGTTACTAATGTGTTGTGGTATCTTACTTCCCTCGAAAGAGAAACATTAACTTCTTATTGATATTCGTGATTTCCCAGAGTAGAAAATGAATAAATTAATTTTTCATACCAGCTGATGTAATCTGATGGTTTTTTTTTTTTTAATCATCTCACCCCAAGCAAGGCATTCCACTGCCACTATTGCGCATGGGGCTACATAGGGGAAGGTAAAGAGAAGGAGTGGTTAGACATAGGGAATGTCAGGAGGAAGGTGACAGATGAGTAAGGATACCGAGGATGAGGGTTGGGCAGATGGGAAGAGTGTTTGATAGAATGGGAGCAGGTTAGTGTGTTAGGAGGTGTCTATTGACCTTACATTTAAGCTCCTGGAGATTGTAGCCGTCGGGGAAGCAATCGTTTGGAAGAGAATTCCACAGTCGGGAAGTGCGAGGAAAGAAACTGTTGGAGTAGAAGTTACAGCTGCATTTTATCGGTTTCACTGTAAAAGGGTGGGATCTAGTTGCTAATCTAGTATCTCGTGCAAATTCGTATTTAGGGGGCACCAGTGATCTAAGTTCATCGGAGCAGAAGCCGTGAAAGTATTTATAGAAGAATGTGCAGGATAGTGGTGCAGTGGAATGTTGTATATTGACAAACAACAAACACGCATATATATATATAAAAATATAAGTTATATTTTTATTAATGACGATGAACCGTGTAGCCTAGGGCACAGAGAGTGAGAGAGCGCGCTTCTAAGGGTTGACGGGAGTGTCTCTCTTCACCGGCCGATCTCTGTCGCTCCTCTACTGCTACTACTCTGGTCTGGTGAATCCGTGCGCCGAGGTCTTTTTATAATCTCCAAACCGGGACTTTTTCTTCCGGCTTTGCCTCGCCCACGCATGCCCACGTAATTCTCAGAGACACCTGTTCTGTTTGCCTCTGTAGCCATTTCCGCTACTGCCGGAAATAAGGTCAAACAAACATCCGTTCCTTTCAACGACCGGAAAAACCCCCGCTTGCATCAGCCTTCCTCAGGTGGGGCCAGATTGTTATATTACAGTGGATATCTGCTCGGAATGAGAAATTGGGGAGTCAAGTCTGAATTCCAGTTGAATTCATTGCATTCAATTACTCGCAAATACTGTTGGGAAAGGTGTTAATCAATCTCTTCCTTTCAGTTATGGGTTAAATAACAGGACAGATTGGGTTCTATAGCCTTGGTCGGCAACCAGTCTACCGCAGAAAGCAATGGCAACCAACTGTGGGATAATCTTCTACCCAGTCAGTCATGTCTCTTTTGAGAGATGATCGCCCAAAGCGTGTATCACGTATGGCACTCAACTGACTGGCTGAATAGTTGGAAACATGATTAAGGCTTCTACTGGGCATAAAGTGGGGATCTGTTTTATATTGTTATGTAGTAATAAACTGATCCCCCACTAATTTCTACTTAATAATATAATACATCTCTTCCCCATCTAGCTATGAGTCAAATAACAGGACAGATTGGGTTCTATAGCCTTGGCTGGCAACCAGTCTACCGCAGAGAGCAATGGCAACCTATAATCTTCTGCCCAGTCAGTCATGTCTCTTTTGAGACATGATCGCCCAAAGTGTGTATCATGTATGGCGCTTAACTGACTGAATCTGATCATATAAATTTATGAAAAAAGTTGAAATTAATTTAGTCAGTGCTGTTTTTGACTTTTTCATTTGGCTTTATAAGATTTTGATTATTTGAAAACAACTTTCTTAAATGTAACTCCAAACTTTTTTATTTATTTTTTATGTCTCACTGTTTGTTTATGCATTTTGCAGTTGCGTGATTGGCTCCAAGATAAAATGGCTGCCGCTCAAGATGAAACCTACAGGGATGCTAAGAATCTCCACAGCAAATACATGCGACATCAAGCATTTGAGTCTGAAATTGCAGCCAATAAAGACCGCTTAGTTAGGCTTCACCAGGTAAGAAAACTGATTCACTTTGTCTTTTACTTAGTTCTCTGTTTAGTATTACTCCGCAGCCTCATCTGTCCTAAGATCTTTAGTTATTGCTTGAAACTGCAAATATATATTAACAAAAAAAAAACAAATTGTAATTATCAAACACTGACAAAGGTTACACAGCCAACGGAATATTTTATGCCCTAACATGTCATCTAACTAAAAAGTTAACAGAATTTATACTTGCTTGTCTAGGTCATTGTGTGGAGTTAACAATTTTTATGTTGTATTTTCTTTTGAAATTTAGAAAAGAAAAAAAGTAATTAAACAAATCCTGATAATTTTAAATTAGTGTTTGTTGTTTTGTATATATATATATATATATATATATATATATATACACACATACTAGCAGTATAGCCCGGCGTTGCTCAGGTGTAATGAAAGCTTATATATATATATATATTATCGATTTTCTACACTATTGTAAGAACTGCAACCTTGAAACTTCTGAATATTGTTTCTTATGTCTTTGTCTATGAGTGTATCAAATTTGATTAAAATCGGACCACTCCTTCTATAACCCGGTTTTTTCGATTATCAACACAAAACCTAGCTAAGAACACTCACAGACACTTATTGTACAACTGAAAATCTGTTCAGTCATTTTGGAGTCTATAGGTGACACACACAGCCAAAGTTCCATTTATAAATAAGTTTAGATTATATATATACACACACACACACACACACACACACACACACACACACACACACACACTACCGGTCATAATTATTAGGCCACCCCAGTTTTTGAAAAGAAATGATGTATTTCATACTATTTTTAGTATTTATTGCTAAATGAAAATAGAATGATTCTTTTGTTATTATTACTTTGCAAAATTTTACAAGGCATAGAACCAAAGATGAACTCATCCAAATCACCCTAAATTTTCTTCATTCTTTCATTGATGAAACTGAAATATAGGTTATAATTAAATATTTATAAATTCATTTGATGCACATGTTATTGTGCAGTATTAACAAAAGAACCATTCTATTTTCATTTACAATTATTCTCTTGGCAATAAATACTAAAAAATAATATGAAAAATTTTATTTTTTAAAACACTGAGGTCACCTAATAATTATGGTCGATGTAAGTAAATTACTGATATCTTGGTTTCATTAACTCTTAATTTTCTGCTGATCCAATAAGTTTTAAAAGTATTTTGAGAATTTAAGATGAAACCTTGTAAAAATTTGGCATTAGTGATAAAACATACTAATTAACTTCTGATGTCCATCTAGAGGTCAGTGACAAAAACCAGCTCTTCAACCAGACCCGGGTCTAGTGAGGATTGTAAGTGGAACCCCAGCAGCATTAGCTTTTAAAGGGCAAATGAGCTCCTCAGAGTCAACAACCATCCACCCCAACTATTTAACCCATAGTCTCAATAATCTGCAACTGGCCATGTGTGGTGAGTCCAGCTACACCTGTGAAGACATGGTCAATCAGAAGAGGTTCCTCTAACATGGATTTGGTTCATATAAACCACCAGGAGGAATTCATGTCCCCAGGGGTGTTTGGGATTTCAGTGAAGGATCTTTTTATATATATATATATATATATATATATATTACAGAATTTAGTTTATTTAATTACAATATCCTGGCATTTTGAGATTTTTGTTTATTGAATTATGTTTAGTTTATTTAATGATTAGTTAGGAATTAAAAATTTACTCTGCATTTATTCAAGTTTAAAATCCATCAATATTTTCCATTGCAATTAAATTTGTAAAACTTTTGTTAAAAATATTCCATATAAATGTGCTAATATGAAAAAAGAATGCATATTTTCAATGATATGTGCATGTTATTTGGAACGTGCCTTTTCGGTTGTACAATCTTGGAAAGGGGGGAGAATGTCATTGCCAGATGGGGCATTAATTATTTCAGTCGATTTCATTTTCCTTGTATTTCAAACTTTCCAATTAGGTATACATTTTTTGGGGGTGTGTGTTAATATTAAACCTAAACTATTGATCATTATTCTTTATCTTTACACTCAGTTTTAAATTGAATTCTCCTGTAAAGGAAGACTTTCTTAAATGTATTTTTTTTTCTTTTCTCCTCTCAGGCTGGCGAAGGCTTATTGAAAGACAAACCTGAAGCTGCTGAACAGATTGGACCAGTCCTTGAAGGACTCAGCACCCAATGGGAAGAATTAGAGAACACGACCAAGGACAAAGGCGAACGTCTCTTTGATGCCAACCGTTCTGTACTTTATGAACAGAGCTGTGATGATATTGATGGATGGATCAACCAACTAGAGTCACAAGTCATCACTGAAGATTTTGGCAAGGATTTGACAACTGTTAACCTTTACATGCAGAAGCAAAATGTTAGTCTGCTTTTCTTGCTCTTCCATAACAAGATTTATTTTTTTATAAATTATCTGCTTTAAAAAATTGTCTTTTAAAATATTTAAAAAATTTGTAGACATTGTCATCATAATGTTACTAGCAAAAATGTCGTCACCATATGACTAATAATGTTTAGTCTTAGCAAAACAAAAACCAAACGTGTTCTTTTTCTCTGCCATGTTTCTGGTGATCATGGTCCTCTCCAATTTCCTGTTCTTTATAATTCTTAATAAATTTTGTTGTTTTATCTCCCCTAAAACCTGTTCCAACATAACGAAAACCATTCGAATGGAGTTTTGACATTGCTCATCTAAGACTGAAGAGTGAGTTCTTGTTTTTATTGCAGTGTGTCTATCAGTGCACTACATGCAGCCTTTTGCAAAATTTAGTTGCATGTAGCGATTCTACAAAAGAAATGTGCACTTAACCATACAAAGACACAAATCTATGACACTGCATATACTGAAATTTACCTTATAAATAAAGTAAGACCACATCTTTCACCGACTAGACAAATCAATCTCCACATTGTTTCGTCCCTTAGTCGTGCTGGTGTGTGTAATTCAATACATTTACAAGAACTGGAAAATGAAATAAACATAAAGAAATAAAAACGTAAGTTCTCAATAATTTGCTATTTATTTCAGTTAGGTTAACTGGTGAGATCTTGTATGCTCTCTGATAGATAACCGGTACATAGGTCTCTGGACTCTGTCTTAATTCAGCTGAGCAACTTCTACCAACGTGACTCCACTCTCTGCCTAACTGTAACTGTGGACTCTATTTATATGGGCCGCAAGTGAAAACCTCAGATTTCTAAGTGTTACTTGATCCTCTTTTTTTGTTTATGTTGTGTTGTGAAAAATACAATACAAACAAATGACTGGTTAGTCCAATTGGTAAAGACTAAGGAACACATGATTAAATCAACAAGGTTTATTGTACTAAAGGTACAAATATTAAGAGTCCACGCAATAGTCACTATGTACCAAAATGGAGCGTAGAGTACTTCCGTCTGTTCCTGGTCGTCTTCCGGTCATCAGCTCCGCTCGTAATCTACTGTGTGGTGTATTTATAATGAGTGACAGCCCATTGCTAGTGGGAGACAGGTTCTTCCATTATAACAGTTTATTTCCTCCTTTTCACTTGAGTGGATTGCCACTTTGAACTCTAGACTTCAAAGACTATCTTCCAGTCTGAAAAAAATATCACTTTTAATTCTGATGACATTAGTTAGGGACCACTTAATTTTGTGTGTTTAGCTGGTCGTATGGGTGACCTGTTGTGCCACAAAATATAAAAAGGGAAAAAAAACAAGGTAGATTATTAATTTTTTTATTTTTTATTTTAAGTTAATTTGGTATTGTGTGGTTTTATTTATTTTCATTTTGTTTTTCTCTACAGCAACTGGAATCTCAGATGAAACTGAAGGCAGACCAAGTCAGTGAACTAGGAAGCCAAGCCACTCACTTGAAACGTTTAGATCCCAATAGGGGAGCTGAAATTGAGGCCCGTAAAGCTGCTGTTGCTGACCGGTCAGTGACATTCTTTTGCTTTTCTAAGACGGATGAAATATTTTGTAAAGCTTTGTTATTCCATTTGTTAATTTTTTAGTAAGATTATTTACTCTATTTACATACGAACTGTTGTACTTGATTGATTTTGGTTTGAAACTTTGAAATATTTGGCGGGAGGAGGGGTGCATTTTTAACTATCATCAATTGAAAAGTTTTTGAGTTCAAATATCACAAGGAATTTGATGAGATTAATGCATTTATCTGCCTGTTTTCTTGATTCTGTTTCTGATTAAAGATTACACTTTAAACATAGTACTGTTTTTAATATTAAAAATATGCCTGTCATAATTTTTAATCAATAATTGAAGCAATTATGAACATTTCTGTTCCTCAGTGCTTTTATTATCAATTCTATTTGCAATCCCTAAAATGCCTCATTTTAAAAATGAACTATAATTCATCAAATCTCTCTCTCTCTCTCTCTATATATATATATATATATATATGTGTGTGTGTGTGTGTGTATATCTACCATTGCATATTTCAACTGTAGCTATAGTGATGGCCACCAAATTTTCTGTGAATGCTAATGAGATCTAAGTTCATATTTTTACCACATTAACATAATTGCGGTAATTTTTAATTTTCATCTAGGTGTTAGATTTGCAATTTAAATACTAAACTGGACCCTTTGTATTTACCAGCTTAGTTTAACTGATTCTTTATTCTCTTATTTAACTATATAAAGTAGGTATTTAGCTGAAAATTCATTGGTCAAAAACCCAATTTTTGGCCATTTTTGTTCTCCAAAGTCATCAGAAAATTAAGACTTAAAACACTGCCTATTTTTGGACAAGCAGTTGGCATCAATCTCAACCCCACAGTGACATTTATTAACTTAAGTCCTCACAAAAACCATATTTTATGTTTGTTATTACTTTAAAGTAGGTGGATAAAAAAATTGAAAACTTTAAAAATCTATTCCTGATATTTCCATAATTCAAGAATTAATGATTGTGGTAACTTTCAAAAACGTATGATTCAGTAAATTCTTCAATATATTTCGTCCTTACAGGGCATGAGCAATTTTGATTTTTCCACAAATTTGTTTTTGAGGTTATTTTTATCCTCCCACTCATTCCCCATTTGCAATATATCAGAACTTTTCTTGATCTATATTTGAGCAAGGAAAATAATTGGAATTGTTTTCTTCACCAATTTGTTTGCAGGTTCTCAAGAATTCAGGAGCCTTTGTTAAAGAGGCGTGCTCAACTGGAAAAAGTGAAGCGCATCCACCAGTTTCAACGTGATGTTGAGGATGAGAAGATGTGGATTGAAGAGAAGATGCCTTTAGCTACGTCTAACAATTATGGAAACAGCCTCCTTAGTGTACAACTGCTCATGAAAAAGACTCATGTAAGCCATTCTTTTTGTCTCTTGTGTGTGTTTTATTTATTTATTTATTTTTTTTATCATATTACCCCGAGCAAGGCGGTAAAGATTGGAAAAGAGAAAGCCAGGAACTACATCCTAAACAGGGAACAAGGGATGAGCCTCTCCACCTATTCAATAGATGTGGGTGGAATGTGAATTAGGCGATTGCAAAAATTGGAAAAGAGAAAGCCGGAAACCACATCCTAAACAGGGAACAAGGGATGAGCCTCTTCACCTATTCAATAGATGTGGGTGGAATGTGAATTAGGCGATTGCAAAAATTGGAAAAGAGAAAGCCGGAAACCACATCCTAAACAGGGAACAAGGGATGAGCCTCTTCACCTATTCAATAGATGTGGGTGGAGTGTGAATTAGGCGATTGCAAAAATTGGAAAAGAGAAAGCCGGAAACCATATCCTAAACAGGGAACAAGGGATGAGCCTTTTCACCTGTTCAATAGACGTGGGTGAAGTGTGAACCGGGCGATAGTTTAGTCTATCTACTCCAATTTTGCCAGCAGAACCTTGATCTGGTTTCTAAGATAGATCATAGCAGATTATGTAATCACTTCCATAAAACTGTAACTAAAGCATTCTCTGTATAGTTGTAGTATAAACTAAAGTAATTGATTTTGTGTTACTGTTAATATTGTGGAAAAAGTTAAAGTAGATGTGGATTATTTAAATAATCTTACATTTTGTAAAGATAATTTAAAAAATGTTTTACTGTCAACATGTCTAATTAAAAGAGCAATAATTGTCTTACAGATTTAACATATTTTCTTCTGTTTTCTTATGTGCACAGTCCTTACAAACTGAGATTGAAAATCATGAACCACGCATTAACAGTGTCATTGCTGTTGGTCGCGATTTGATTGATGAGCAACATCCCCAATCTGATGAGTTCGAGGTTCTCATTAATGACCTTAGCAGCAAATGGAAGGTTCTCAATGATTCTGTGGAGGCCAGAAAAGATCGCCTTCTGCTCTCAGACACTGCCCAACAAGTAAGTAAACCATTACACTCTTTTCTTTTTCCTTTCTCCTTTTTCTTCACTTTCTTTTCTCGCCTTCTTTTTTCTCATTTTTCGCCTTTTTTCACTTTTCTCGCCTTTTTTTTCACTTTTCTCGCCGCCTTTTTTTCACTTTTCTCGCCCCTTTTTTTTTCACTTTTCTCGCCTTTTTTTTTTCACTTTTCTCGCCTTTTTTTTTTCACTTTTCTCGCCTTTTTTTTTCACTTTTCTCGCCTTTTTTTTCACTTTTCTCGCCTTTTTTTTTTTTTTTCACTTTTCTCGCCTTTTTTTTTTTCACTTTTCTCGCCTCGTCTGTCTCTTCTCTCCTACTTAATTATTTAAAATAAGTACATTTTGTAACACAATGTAATTTATAAGCTAAAATTAATTTTTGTATATCATAAATTACTATCTGTTAAAATTTGTCAAGTCTGTAGTTTCTGAATTTTTAGAAAAAAATAACTTTATTGATTTTTGTATGTTAAACTTTGCAAATCTTACTTCAATAGAAAGAAAAGAAAAAGTAGTTGCAGAACTGAAAACTTTCTTTTGGAAAATTGTTATATTTTTGAGATGAGACACTTTAACTATATTTTGAAGTTATTCAAACTATTGATCTCTTCTTTAATTGTTATATATGTTTTTATAGATGCAATGTTTCAAACAATTACCTTCAGACATGTCTCTTATTTTGGCTCATGAGGGTTGGGATAATTTGTATAAGCTTTTTAAATTTTTTTTTTCTTTGCCGAACCTGTGTATATGGATTTCATTATCTGATGCAGAGGCTGAATTTAGAATTTGCTGGTGATAGCAACACTTTATTTACAAACACCTATATTTACTTGTGTTAATGGCCACTCTATAGAGAATTCCTCATCTTAAAAAATTAAGCAAAATTATCAAAAGTACAAAGCTGCCATGATAACCAAAAGTTTGTAATTATCCTCCAGTGTCAGGTTTCAGTTTTGTTCAATGGCATATCAACCTTTGTGGGTTATTTAATGTCAAAAAGGTGTTTTGTTTTGTTTTGTAGATAACTCTAAATTTCTTCTGGTTTTGTATCTTTGAAAAGCCGTTTGTAGATCAGGTTTCATTGACATACTTTTGTAAAGAGGGTTTTGTCAAGAGTCAGATGTATTGCATTTAAATTTTTTCAAAAAAAAAATGTTGCTGGTAATATTTTCTTTTCCAAAATGTATTGCTAGAATTTTTACTACAAATGTACACTACCAGTCATAATTATTAGGCCACCCCAGTGTTTTAAAAGAAATGATGCATTTCATACTATTTTTTAGTATTTATTGTCAAGTGAATAATTGTAAATGAAAATAGAATAGTTCTTTTGTTAATATTGCACAATAACATGTGCATCAAATGAATTTATAAATATTTAATAATTACCTATATTGCAGTTTCATCAATGAGAGAATGAAGAAAATTTAGGGTGATTTGGACGAGTTCATCTTTGCTTTGTGCCTTGTAAAATTTTGCAAAGTAATAATAACAAAAGAACCATTCTATTTTTATTTGGCAATAAATACTAAAAATAGTATGAAATACATCATTTCTTTTGAAAAAAAACTGGGGTGACCTAATAATTATGGCCGGTAGTGTATATTTTTATACGTTCATAGTATTTTCACCGCACCTATTAGGGTCCCATAGCTGAGATCCTAACAGGTGCTACCAACCCGGGGTCAGGTTGAACATGGGAACAACAGCAATTAAGAGGTGGTTCCATGCTCCTCAAAACCTCCCAATCAGAGGCCTTTGCTGCTGGGTGCAGTTTATCGTCATACCCAGGATCCGCCAGTGTTGGTCTTGACTCAAATGTTGCTGTTGCTAGTTGTGAGTTCAATTCTTGGATCAGGTAATGAAATTTGTATACACTTTAATCAGTGGGAACAAAGTAGAAATGTCATCAAATGGACAAAAATAACACAATTAAGGATAACAGATAGATAATAGATCCCGACTTGGCAGCTCGGATACAGTCACTTTCTCACTGGCGCAATGTGGCTTCCCTATATCTCTTCTACGAATACTTTCACGGCTTTTGCTCTGATGAACTTAGCTCACTGGTGCCCCCTCTATATAAATGTACTCGCGCCACAAGATTAGCAACTAGGTTCCACCATTTTACTGTGAAACTAATAAATTGTAAATGCAAATTCTACTCTAGCAGCTTCTTTTCTTGTACTTCCCGCCTGTGGAATTCTCTTCCATTTATTTGCTTCCCCAACAGCTACAATCTCTAAGAATTTAAATGTAAAGTCAATAGTCATCTCCTATCTCACTAACCTGCATCCTCTCTCTCATGCTCCTTTCTCCATCCACTCCACTCTCATCAGTATTCTCATCCTTCTCTTACCCACTTCCTGACACTCCCTATAACCTTTCTCATAACTTTCCTCCTATGTAACCCCTTGCAAAACAGTGGCAGTAAAATGCCTTGCTTGGGGCAATATTAAAAAACCAAAAAAAAAAACAGTACTTTGATTAAGCCAGGGTCTTTTGTCTTTCTAAATTCGTGGAAATGTTTTCTCTCTTGCAGTATTATCAAGATACTTCTGAGGCAGAATCTTGGATGAGTGAACAAGAATTGTACATGATGGGTGAGGAGCGGGCCAAGGATGAGATCGGAGCTCAGAATATGTTGAAGAAACACCAAAATTTGGAATCTGCTGTTGAGGACTATACAGATGTTGTGCGACAGTTGGGTGAGAGAAGCAGAACCCTTATTGAACAAGAACACCCAGAAAGGTTAGGGCAGCTTCTCTTTGTTTATTTGTTTCTTGTTTTTTTTTCTTCTTCTTCCTCTTTCTCTCTCTCTCCTCTTTTTTAATGTATGCTTTTTTTTCACATCGCAAATCTAAAATTAAATTTTGAGAATAACTCCTCACTGAAATTCACTTATGAACTCATGGTCAGTAACAAAATCCTGTTTCTAGACGTCAATATAGAGCTAAAAACCAACTAATTTATCACTTATTTGTATAAAAAAAAACATCACTAAGATCTCTTGCCTTCTTAATTAAAATAGCCAATGCCTAGAAAGATATAAAATAGCAGTAATAACGGACTTCTTAAATAGAGTATATCAAAATTTCTCCCCCTAAAGAATACTTTTGAGCAAACTAAAACACATAAAACAAACATTGAAGTTTTAAAACTAACCCATGGTCCTGGAGCTCAGACTCAGCATAAAGAATATTTGTGTGAAGTTTGGTGAGAATCTGATAAAAATTGTGGATTTGTATAAAGGACATACAGACAGATAAACAGACACGCACACAAACATCTTGCCTTTTATATATATATATATATATATATATATATAATCGATTTTCTGCACTATTGCAAGAACTGTAACCTTGAAACTTCTGAATATCACTTCTTATGTCTTTGTCTATGAGTGTATCAAATTTGAATAAAATCGGACTCCTTCTATAACCTGATTTTTTTCGATTATCGATTTTCGATATTTATCGGGGGTACCTTGACACAAAACCTACCTAAGTACACTCGCAGATGCTTATAGTACAACTGTGTAAATTTTCAAGAAAATCAGTTCAGCTGTTTCGGAGTCTATAGGTAACGGACACACACACATACACACACAGACAAAGTTTCATTTATAAATAAATTTTAGATTTGCTTTTTTTTTGTGTGGGAAGGGAGTTGAATTTCTGAGCAAAAAAAGAAAGACAAGACTAGGTGCCTGTTTTAAATTTGCATTTGATAGTCACTCTTATTTTCTGGAGAATCCATATCCATGGCATTTTTTAAAAATTTTTTTTATTGCTATGATATTTACCAGAATGCTCTATAATATGAATGTTTGTTTTTTTTATAAGTGATATGTTGTTAGAATATCAGTTATATAAACCTGGTTTGGGTAGATAGAATTAGCCCGGAAATTCAGTCAATCTAGGGAAAGGGTCAGCAACCAACAGCCCGCAGGCTGGATCCGGCCTGCAAAGGCATTTTGACCAGCCTTTGAGCTTGATTACCAATGACTTTGTTCTTAACATGAGAGACGAGGCTTTCGAATTCAACAAAAGGCCTGCTGTTATCTTTA
The DNA here is from genome assembly GCA_037127315.1 of Ascarosepion bandense. Lineage (NCBI taxonomy): Eukaryota > Metazoa > Mollusca > Cephalopoda > Sepiida > Sepiidae > Ascarosepion > Ascarosepion bandense. The sequence continues at coordinate 85,479 of JBBBDQ010029867.1, forward strand.
ATGTCAAATAATGGATGCATATTCGTTATGACCCTTGACTACATTAAAAGATAACAGAAGTGAAAGGAACGATAAAGCGAAAGAGGCCAGGGAGGGAGGGACTGACATGTGAGGTAGCAGAAATCTAAAGACAGTTAAACATACGCGCATTATACATACTTGCCTCATGAATGTGTGGATGATACTGCATGTGTATGTACATAAGTGTATATGTTTGCAACTATTTGTACTCGCATGTATGGGTATATGTGTTTCGTTTTTGTTTGATGTGTGTGTGGTTCGTTTGTGGTACAATTTTCAATAACAGTTTCAAACGTACACGTCATAATTTCATCCATTTCACTTCAGTTGATTTTTCTCACATTGAAATATTTTGATGTTCCTTGAGGAAAAGTAATTTTGGTTAGTTTTTTTTAAATTTTCTTTTGTTTTTCTGATTTTTCAATGTTTATTTTCATTATGGTTTTAAATATTTAGGTTGACAGGGATCTGCATATGTAATTTTCTTTAATTTTTCATTAATGGCCTTCGTCCGGCCTGTGACCTGTCATTATAACACGATCTGGCCCAATGAGTTGCCGATCCCTGATCTAGGGGAAAGAAAGCCCTGATTTTAACCCTCCTGCTATCTTGCAGTTATATCCAAACACTGAAAGGGCTATGGAAGTAACTGCACATCAAAGAAATCGAAGTGGAGCCCTGAAGTGGGTTGACTCGTGCTGACAACTTTCTGTCAATTAATGCAGCCAAACCAATTTTAAATGTAATGCTTTGTACTCCTTTGTATCTTGTTAGTCTGGGTGTCATATAACCTCCCCATACAATCATCTGGGATTGTGCCCAGATGTTGCTCTAACATGACCACCAAGGGGCTGAATTTTGGCAAAAAAACTAGTTTTATGTTGCAAGATAAATGAATATCTATTATAAATATAAACTTCAAATTGATAGTGTGATTGTGTGCTGTCAAGAATTATGTTTAGTCATGTTATAATGGGACATCCTATCACCCCTGACAGTTGATTCGCCGAAGAGATTAAGAAATATTGAAGTAAGGAAGTACGAGACGATCCGACTTCCGCTCCCATTCCGTCTTGACTTACCATTTTATAAACTCTCTGTTGCTTGTATTTTTCCGTACAATAAACTGTTATTTGTTTGCCCTTTACGTGTTGTGTAAATCTTTCCACTTGGAATTTAACTTGTTGTTTATATCGTTCCCTCGATATAACAAGTAACTTAATGGCTGAATTATTTAATTAATGTAATTTAAAATTGGCACTAAATACAAAATCTATTCACTTAAAATTTTTTTTTCCTGTACGCCCACACCCCCATCTAAATATTTTTTAATAAAAACAAATTATATTTCCAAAATGGTCTTTTTCATTAATTTTCTACAATTTTTGGGATAAAAAAAAGGGTAACAACTCATCATTGTCTTTTACTTGACCCCAAAGCAAATGTTTCCAATATGGGGGATCGATTTACTAGAGAAACTGAGCACCCCCTAAAAATCTTTAAATATTGAATTTTTTCCAAATTTTTTTGCTAATCTGAAAGTTTAGGGTCTAATCGATAAGAATGCACTGAAAAAAGTAAAAAAAAATGAAAAGCAAAAAAATTACAGTGGGGGTGTCGGGTCTTATGTGTCCACTTTTTTTTTTTTTTAATATTTTGAACTTTCATTCAATTGATTTAATGCTTTAATTATTGAACTGAAGCATTATTGCTGATTGTGTTTGTTTTTTTTTTAACAGTGAACAAATTGCTGTCCGCCAAGCTCAAGTTGACAAACTTTATGCTGGGCTAAAAGACTTGGCTCAAGAACGACGTGGCAAACTGGAAGAAGTACTCAAACTGTATACGCTAAGTCGTGAGATTGAAGATTTATTACAATGGATTGCTGAGAGGGAAGTTGTTGCTAAATCGCAGGAACTTGGACAAGAATACGAACATGTCACTGTGAGTGTTAAAGCCTTTTGGCCTTCTTTCTAACTCTGCCTGAAAATTTCATAAGCAAGATAATTTGTTCAGATTGCATCTTTTTGTGAGGCATTTCAACTATTTGAGAGTAATAATGGCGGAAAGTGATATGGAAATTGCAAAGGACATTCAAATAGTAAAAGATACTTTTCCGAAAATGAGCAAAGGATTAATAAATGTCCCAAGAAACAAATAAAATAGCCCTGTACTGCTATTCTTTTAAGGCAGTGAATGATTAGTATTTCATCACAAATGAAAAGGTAACGGGGATATTCTACTGAAGAATGTTAAAAATGCCATGGAGAGAACATGTAAAAAATGAGGAAGTTTATAGAGAATAGAAAATATGGGTTCTGTAGCCTTGGCTGGTAACCAGTTAATCACAGAGAGCATTGGCAACATACTGTGAGATAATCTTCTGCCCAGTCAGTCGTCTCTCTTTTGAGACATGATCGCCCAAAGCGTGTATCATGTATGGCACTTGACTGACTGACTGAATACACTTGTACTGGGCATAAAGTGGGAGATCAGTTTTCTATTGTTATGAAGCAATAAACTGATCCCCCTGCTAATTACTACTTAATAATATAATGCATCTCTTCCCCATTTAGCTATGAGTCAAATAATAGGACAGATTGGGTTCTATAGCCTTGGCTGGCAACCAGTCTATCACAGAGAGCAATGGCAACCTACTGCAGGATAATCTTCTGCCCAGAAGATTATCCTGCCCACTCAGTCATGTCTCTTTCGAGACCTGATCGCCCAAAGTGTGTATCACATATAGCACTTAACTGACTGACTGAATATTAATTACTTGATGTAAAATAGAATAGTTTTTTCTTTATTTTGTCTATTTTTATAACGATATTCGTTTTCTATTTTCTTCTTTAATCTATTCAGATTTTTGTTTGTTTTTAAGATGAATGCTTAATACGAATTTCCAACTTTAACGTCTGTCCCTGTGGTGCAGGCATCTTAATAATGTTGAACACAGCTAGGCTCTCTATCAGCCCTACAGGATCCCTTCCCAGTGGCACTAGTCATGCTTGGCCCTTCTGGTTTGGACTGAATTGCTTCCAAGCAACTGTTAGCTGTAGAGCCAATCTTCAGAAATAGGGTCTATGCCACCAATGTTGACCTTAACTGCCAATGCAAGCAATTACAAACTATGGAGCATCTTCTAGTTTGCCCCGATCTTGAAGATTTATGCGCCCTTAATGACCTTGAAACCTACCCCAGGCAAGGCACTGTGCACAACACTGATTGGGTGTGGTGTAGCGACTTTATAAAAATTTACAAACCATTCTAGATTTGCAGATTAATTAGAATTTTTTTATTCATGACATACAGGTAGGATAAGTAAACTCCGCAGTGATAAGAAGAAAGATATGGCTGATCTTTTTAAGCCAATACAATGAAGAGATTATGGGATGAAATTGAACACTGGGTGTGTGGGATTATTTCCCAGAATATCTTGCTCGATATTTGCGTTGCACTTCATGGTAGTAAAGTCGGAAGAATTTTATAAACGTTTATTGCTATTCAAATATAACTGCAAGATAGAAAATATATTCAGGGAAGTAAAGAAAAGTTCTGGTTTGACATAAATTTGAATAATAATTCCAAAATTTGACGACAATAATTAGTATAATTTTATTGGTTTAAATTTTAATTTACAATTTTCAGAATAGTTAATCAGAAATATGTATGTATATTTGAATCTACATTGTGGTTTGATGGATAATGGGCTCAGAACGAGAAATCGGAAAGCCAAGTTCGAATTCCAGTTGGATTCAATACATTAACCTAAAGACAAATTCCCTTGGGAAGGGTATGAATCCATCACTTGAGCTCCTAGCTATGGGTTAAATAGCAGAACAAGCTAAATTTCATCGCCTTGGTTGGCAAAAAGAAACTGCAGCCTACTGTGAAAAAATTTTCATCTAAGTTACTCATGCATTAAAAGAGACATGATCACCCAAGCAAATACAACAGTGTAAGTTTATTTAGTCACTGGTTAAAATGTATGTTAAAATCTTCTGATTAATGCTAAACCAAATTTGAATTTCAAGTATCAAAATATTTGATATAGTATGACAAATCATCTTTGCATAAGTTGATTTAATAAACCATGGATGATTGTTTTCTGTTGCAGACTTTGAAAGAACGTTTCAAGGAGTTTGCTCGTGACACTGAGAATATTGGTCAAGATCGTGTAGCGTCAGCCTGCGAAATCTGTGATACCCTCATTGCTGCTGAGCACTCCGATGCACCAATCATTGCTCAGTGGAAGGACAACCTGAATGAAGCCTGGACTGACCTCCTTGAATTGATAGACACCCGGACACAGATGTTGCAAGCTTCATGGGAATTATGGAAATTCAACCACGATTGCAAAGAAACCTTGGAGAGAATCCAAGTAAGTTCACATTATATCGGTTAATCTTTTCCGTTTAATCCTGGCTTTTGTTTAATTTATAATTTCCTCCCTTCTACCCTACTTCCCCGCTGGAGTGAAATGTGACACAAGGTCAGTTTTTAACATGGGGAACTTGAGGGCCTTGCTCAGGCCAGGGATTACCCAACCCCTGTTTACGTGGTAACCGGGTACAAAGCTGGTCATTGCTTTCAAACCCACCTGGCGGCTAGGAAGTGAGTATCTGAGAACAGATACTACACTTGATATTTACCCTACTCCTCCACTGGATTGAGTTGTGACACAAGGTCAGTTTTAATGTGGAGAACCTGAGCTCGTGCTCTAAGGTCATTGGTTCAAGGATTACCCTGCTTCCGCTTACACGGTAACTGAGTAAAAGCTGATCGGGATCTACCCTAATTCCCCACTGGAGCGAGTTGTGACACAAGGTCAGTTTTTAACGTGGGGAACCTGATCACGTACGCTCAGGCCATTGGTCAAAGATTACCCATCCCCCGCTTATGCGGTAACTGGGTACAAAGCTGGTCATTGTTTCCAGGCCGGCAAGCAGGAAGTGAGCATCTGAGAACAGATACTACACTTTGATCCTGACTGCCGGGGAAGCCATGGTTTACTTTCCAGTCAACTGCACTTAACATTATTGCTTTTTTTGCTAATTTTGTACTTAATGTTTTGCTTCGTTCAATTGGATTTTCATTTTTCTCTAGGAAAAGAAGAATTACATCCCAGAAGAAGTTGGAAGAGATGCACAAAGTGTGGCTGTATTACAGAGAAAGAATGCTAACTTTGAGCATGATCTTGTTACTCTTGGAAATCAAGTGAGTAGATTGATCTTTTTGAACCATTTAATGGCTAACAAAAATGGCGTTAGCTTAAAATGTTTTTTTTTTTAAACCAATTTTTTTTTTGGATATCAGCTCGGAAAGAGAAATTAGGGAGCCAAGTTTGAATTTCAGTTGAGTTCATTTCATTCACTTACATACAAATACCTTTTAAGAGAGGTATTAACCCATCTCTTCTCCCTACAGCTATGGGTTAAATAGCAGGACAAATTAGGTTCTATAGCCTTTGTTGGCAACCAGTCTATTACAGTAAGTAATGGTAACCTACTGGGAGAAAATTTTCTATCTAGTCAGTCATGTCTATGTCAAGACATGATTGCCCAAACGCATATCACCTATAGCAATTAACTGACTGACTTCTTGTATTAAAAGTTTTTCATTTTTTACATTGGTTAAATGATTTTGTTCTTATCAGTATTTAACATGAAATGTCTAAATCAGAATTGGAATCGGTTTTATTGCAACTGACTTCTGGATGCATTGATATGTAAAATCTTTTATTGCGGGTCATAGATTAACTTTACTGAAAACACTCAAAATCATTTTGACAAATCAAGTTTAATTTGCATTAGGTCTATGTTGTCTTGTGGAATGAAGCGATACACAGAGAAATGTAGATAAACTACTTTAGTAATAGGGGTACAACCAAGATGTATATACAATATTTACCGCCTCTCGCAGTAGTATGTGTTACTTCCTAAAGTCCATGATAATGACAGCGACAACCTCCCGTGCTAAGCGCACATTGTCTTTTCTACATCCAGGCGACCGGATGTCACATGGTATGAGCCATGATATAACAGTCTATTTAATTTCAGAAACAAAACTTCATTGAAAAGTCGTTTAGTTTTGAAATTGTCTTTGTAATCTCATTAAACTGATTAATATAGGCTTTTTACTGTTTTGTTTCTTTTGAATTTGAAGATTTTTTTCTAAATCTCTCTCATCTTTCTTTAAATAGCAAAACTATAACAACTAAAGAAAAATAATTCCTAATTTATTCAGTTCAAAAAGTCGTTGACTATAACTTTTACACTTTCTGTTCTAATTAGGTCCATTTAATCCAAGAAGAATCTGCTCGCCTTCAAGTTGGCTATGCTGGGGAGAAGGCCCGTGAAATTCAAAGCTGGGAGTCTGATGTAGTTAACGCTTGGCGTAACTTGCAAATGATGGTTGAAAGCCGGAGAATGAGACTTGCTGACGCTAGTGACCTTTACAAATTCTTTAACATGGTCCGAGATCTCATGTTGTGGATGGATGATATCAGGCGACAAATGAGCACCCAAGAAAAACCTCGGTTTGTTTATCTTTCTTCATTTTGCGGGGACTCCTGTTTTCTGCCCTTCACCAGAAGGAATACAATGTTACAATGTACATTAACCTCTCAACGTTTATATATATATATATATATATATATATATAAGTTACAATCCAAGAAACCTAGAAGTGAGCCACTACCACTTGCTAAATTCTAAAACGGAAATTCTGAATAAATGTAAACACATAAAAAATTGCTGACTCAAATAGGTTTTTTTTTTTTTTTTTTTTCGTTGTAATAAAGGTTGTTTTACCCTTCTTGATTTGGTCTCTTCTTCACTTGAGTACTATATATTTGCTGGTTTAATCTTAGTTGTTAGCCTCTTACCTTGAAGAACCGTAGTGTGAATCCGCGATAGGTGGTGGCTCACTTCTAGGTTTCTTGTATTGTATTCTCGCTCTACTTTTGTACTTTCGTATTGAGCACTTTGATGTTAAGGTTTCGTTTTGGGGTTTGTTTTCTTTCAACGGGCACTAGACTTATTATTCTTGTGCACTTTGTTTCTTTTTTTTTCTCCCCCATTATTTAACCCACGAAGTAGTTCTCACCGGGTTACAAGACGGTTTAGATTACTGTTAAGTTAGCATTATTTTCGGATGTTTAGTCTGATATTATTAGTGTTGACTTACTGTGATTAAGCTCATTATTATATATAAAGTTAGTTTATGGTCATAATTAAATTAGACCTGTACACAGTTGTATTAAAAAATGTTCAACACAATTATATTGTAGAACTTTTGAATTTTTTTTATTTGGAAATTAATTATTTCTACCATCTTTCGTAATCTTCAGGTGCTATACAATGTTATTGTAAATCACGTGAAGATACCAAAAGGTTGAAACCTAGTTTGCTGAAATAACTCATTTCCAAATGAAATATATATATATATATATATTCACTCAAAATTAACTGCTTTTATTGATTTTTTTTTTTTTAAATTAAATCCTTTAAAAAGAAAAATTTAATAATTACTCATAAATGGGTTTTCTTTGAATAATTTTAATCAGTTTAAAATTATCATCTCTTTCTACAAAAAATATTTCACACATTTCTGTTAGCAAAATCATCAATAACATTGTCAAAATCTATTCTATCTGTAAGTTGTCTCTATAGACCAGGGATCGACAACCTACGGCACATATGGCATGCCAAGCAATTTCCATTAGCATGCAAATTATGTAAAACTCAAAGTAACAAAGTAATTTGCCAATATTAAGCAATTGGCTAAGACCATGCAAGAGCAAAGATCCCATTAATAATAAAAATTAAAAAAAAAAACTTTTGAAAACAGTTTATTTCTATTAATGTGGTTTACCTATTTCTGTATATATATATATTACTATATAAAATATATTGTAGAACAGGGATATTGACCTTGACTTTTATAAAAAAAAAAATGCATGCTGTTGTCACACTAATTGATTTTAAAACTCAAGCAAAAGGTTGACAACCTCATCATGCTCATAGTAAACCTTAAGCAATTTGTTATTAGTTTTAGTTTTGTTGGGGAGTAGTTTTCAGACTGATGGTTATAATCAGGCTATGTCGGTTGCTAATTGACTGAACCCACCCAAAATATTAGGAACTTGGTAATCTTCCACTGAAAACTGACTCCTTAGTATTCGGTTAACTGCTGACTAATATCAACTGCCGAGTAGTTCTACTGAACTCCAATAGAACTCTAAAGAACTTCTATGAACTTCCCAAGTACTTCCTGTTAACTCTTATTAATATAGGAGGGAGAGTCCATTATCTGAGGAATAGGTGTGTTTCACTATAACAAGTTTAGGGATACTCCTCTCGCAGACAGCAACATTTAACAATTGTAAGGAAAATCTGCAGCATGACTATATTTGGAACCGAATTCCAAATATTATATTTATGAATAAACTGCAAAAGCTCCAGGTTACCTTTTTTTGTTTCACTTTGACAAGTAGAGACAGGCCGACTTAATAAAGATTGCACAGGCCTAATTATCAATAGCATGCACAGGCCTAATAACGTAAAACTGACAACTGTGAGGGATTAATTAACGCCAAATGCGAATTATATTTAATTCAGTTACATAACAAACCAAAAGAACCCCCAACCCACCAAAAAAAAAAGTGTTGCCCTGGATGTGTTACCCCCTCTTAGCTACAATACTGGGGAGGGGCAAGGCAGGTTTTTTTATAAAGATTGGGATTAAAGATTATTTTTTAAATCTTAAGAAAATAAATGTTATGCATGGCTCTTCCTCTAAAATTTTTAGAAAGCTTTCAGGTTTGGTTACCTTTGTTTCCTTGCAGAGAAAACTTTTGGAAAGGTATGAATCTACCTTCTTCCCCATCTATGGGTTAATTGGTAGTAATCATTATTATCTCCGAAAAAATTCTTACAATCTAAAAATATTTCCTAACTTTAAATAACCTGCAAAATGTTGATAATCCATAAAAAAAAAAAACCTATTAAAAAAAAATTATGTGATGGAGGTTGCTATTTGGTTGCCTGTTCAAAGAATTTCTTGCAGTTATTTTGAGACTAACTTACAAGTCAAACTTGGCAACCTGTAAATGGAACCCCCTTTTTTCAAGCTTGAATAAACTCCGGACATTTTCTTATTTACACTCGACTTTATTCTTTGGCTTTGTAACAAAACTATTACCCTTTTCTAATAAATAATGTCTGATTTTAGAAAAAAAAAACCCTTTGTGTTCTATTCTAATATATTATTATAATAGTTACACAAAGATATACTAGTCATTCCTTTTTTTCTGAAGGGAATGTTAATTATTAAAAACCTTGTTCTTTACTCTGTCTTATATCCCTAAAGAAACAAATAGCTGAACCTATAAAATCACGCAGAGAAGAAGTGGTTTTATCCCATATTCGGATAGGACACACATGTATAACTCACTCCTTCCTCCTAAAAAATGAAGATCCTCCCAAATGCATAGCATGCCAAGAACTTTATACTATAAAAAAAACTTTCTACTCGACTGCAGTGACCTCACATATATTTAGCAATCTCTTTACAGCGTTAATAACCTGAAAGAACTTTTTGAAAAAATAAACCCTAATATAATATTAACCTTTCTTAAAAAAGTTAAACTATGCAAAAAAATATAACCCCAATTAAATATCTGACGATCAAAAAAGGGACAGTTTGAAAGCAACACAACTTTGAAAACAATGGATAGTTTAAAAAATCAAGACAACATGGAAAGCAAAAAAAATTGAAAGCAATTCAAATGATCTCAAAAAGATTGATAGGTCGTTAAACATTAAACAAACTGTCTTACTTATATATATATATATTTTTTTTTTTCCCCAGGGATGTGTCTGGTGTAGAATTACTTATGAACAACCACCAAAGTTTAAAAGCAGAGATTGATGCACGAGAAGAGAACTTTGCTATTTGTATAAACTTAGGAAGAGATCTTTTAACACGCAAGCATTACCGATCCAGTGAAGTAAGTTGTCACTTTCCTTTTTCTATCATCATCTTCCTTCATTCCAATCATTATCCTTATTCTGATAATTCTATTCTGATATTCTGTTATTCTGATATTCTGTTATTCTGATATTCTATTCATTATTCTGTTATTCTGATATTCTATTCATTATTCTGTTATTCTGATATTCTATTCATTATTCTGTTATTCTGATATTCTATTCATTATTCTGTTATTCTGATATTCTATTCATTATTCTGTTATTCTGATTATTCTATTCATTATTCTGTTATTCTGATATTCTATTCATTATTCTGTTATTCTGATATTCTATTCATTATTCTGTTATTCTGATATTCTATTCATTATTCTGTTATTCTGATATTCTATTCATTATTCTGTTATTCTGATATTCTATTCATTATTCTGTTATTCTGATATTCTATTCATTATTCTGTTATTCTGATATTCTATTCATTATTCTGTTATTCTGATATTCTATTCATTATTCTGTTATTCTGATATCATTCTATTCATTGCTGTGATGAGTGACAAAAATTATTGATATTCATCCTGCTCATTAAAATATCCTAGATTATTATTTCAAGTTTAAAATGTTAACATTATTTAAAATATGGTTTTAAAATATTTTCTTTGCAAAAGAATTTTCTTCGCTGCATCCTTTTTGATTGCTTTAAATAGTTTTGTGTATGTAAATTGTCTTTGAAATTTTTCTTTTTGATAAGCTTTTGTTGAGAGTATGGCATAAAAATTTTGATTCATTCTCTCATGTTCTTGTCAAACATCTGATTACAAATTGATATCCAATTCTGTAGAATAACTGGCCATGGTTAACTGGAATTAACCAAATTTCTCAATGAGCAGAACTGAGAAAATTCTCAAACAACAAGAGAAAGAATAAGAAGGAGGAACATTAATACTAAGCAAACACACACACTTTATTTATTTATATATATATATATATATATATATATACAGATCTGTCTGCGGATGACTATATATATATATATATATATAGTCATCCGCAGACAGATCTGTTTCGCTGTATCACAGCTTATTAGTACGGTTAGACTCCGATTGCTTTTGAACCCAGGATTGAAACCCGACTGAATTGATGTCAGTCAGCGATTCTGCCTCTGGGCTATGAGCGTTCAGTAGAAGAAGGCAGACTTTTTAGCGCGTATATCATTATACACGCCCAATAGCCAGAGTGCTCTAATTCATTATTGAATGAGTGATGCGGATACGCCGGAGTACCTACTCTTTTCAAAGTCTCCCATTCTTCCAGAGTGCTCAATCAGGGTGAGAGAGCGTAAATTATATATATATATATATATATCTGTGTGTATCTGTGTGTGTGTGTGTGTAAGCCACACAAAGTAAGCATTGTATTCACATGCAAAAGAGGATACTGTCAACTGATTATAGCAGTCTGACTTCAAAACAAGAAAGAACGAAAAACAATATGGTGGATGAAACCAAGAATGGATCCATTTTTATTGATTAGGAAAAAATCCCAGAATGCATCTGTATGATTTGTGTACAAATTTAGTGAGTGGATATTCTTAGTTGTCTTTCTGATGAGACTGGACCGCCACTCCCAATCAAATGAAAGAGTGTTGATTTTCTAAGTGCCACTTAGGTGTGGTACAAGGCCAAAAGTATGAAGTACCCAGTGAGGATCGAACTCCCTACTTAGAGTTGTAATAGGTTCCAGCGAGGCAAGCTTGCTAACCATTACACTATGTCGAGGTGCCCCAATCAAATGAAAGAGTGTACTCATTCTTCTTTCCTTTCTTCGCCTCTATGGAATCAATAAATATACAAAAAAAAGATACTTACAATTGTTTTTTTCTCTGTTTTTAATATTTTTTAAAATAACAATTTTTTTTTTATTTCTTTAAATATTTTTTTAAATGACAATTTTTATTTTAATTCACAAATGGGTAGAAACAAAAATAATAGACCTATTGAATAGTTTATAGCAAAAATGATTTGTTGAAATGTTTTTAATTTGCTTTTAATTCCTTACCTTTTTTGATTTCTTCTTTGATTCACTTGTAGGTAAGAGAAAAATTAATACAGTTAACGTCCCAGAGGCATTCCATGAATGAGCAGTGGGATGAGAGATGGGAGTACTTGCAGCTCAGTACGTGTTCTTTTGGGATTTTTATTTTTTTTCCTTCTTTCTTAAAATTTACAAAAGCATAATTTTCATCTATTTTTAGAGTTGAATTTCTCCATAAAGAATGTTAATTTCAAATAGATTTTAATTTCAAATAGATTTTAATTTCAAATAGATTTTAAATAAAAACATATCTGATCAGTTTATATTCAAGGCATTTAAAAAAAATAAAAAACATAAAACTTTCACTTTCCTTTTGATATGTTTTTGAATTATTGATGCAAAAAAAAATACACTTAAAGAAATATTTTTGATTTAACAATTGAAAGTTGTAATACATATGATTATTTTGTGTTATCTTGCTAATGGTAAATACTAGAAATGTTTACTGTTTTCAGTTTTGGAAGTCTACCAATTTGCCCGTGATGCCGCTGTGGCTGAAGCTTGGCTCATGGCTCAAGAACCCTACCTACAGAACCAAGATTTGGGTGTAAGTTGATGGCAAACTTCTGTCTACAAGGGCAAAAGATTTGTTGCATAGAACTTTATGTATTTTTCAAATTATGAAAGATTAAAAATTAATTTTTGAAGTTTAGCAAAAATGTCTTTGAATAAAAAAAAAAAACAACAATTCTTTCATTCGTTGTTTTGTCTTTTAGGATACACTTGATGCTGTGGAGAACCTTATTAAGAAACATGAGGCCTTTGAAAAGTCTGCAGCAACTCAAGAAGAACGATTTGCTGCTTTGGAAAAACTCACAACAGTAAGTTTAGTTTTTTTTCACTCAACCAATGTGATATATTGAATACTAGCAGTATGGCCCGGCATTGCTCGGGTGTAATGAAAGCTTTAAAACTAATCCATGGTCCTGCAGCTCAGACTCAGCCTAAAGAATACTTGTGTTAAGTTTGGCGAGAATCGGATAAAAATAATGGATTTCTATAAAGAACATACAGACAGATAAACAGATACACACACAAACATCTTGCCTTTTATATATATATATATATATATATATTATTGATTTTCTGCACTATTGTAAGAACTGCAACCTTGAAACTTCTGAATATCGTTTCTTATGTCTTTGTCTAAGAGTGTATCAAATTTGATTAAAATTGGACCACTCCTTCTATAACCCGATTTTTTTTTATTATCAAATTTTGATATTTATCAGGGGTACCTTGACACAAAATCTAGCTAAGAACACTCACGACACTTATAGTACAACTGTGTAAATTTTCAAGAAAATCAGTTCAGCCATTTCAGAGTCTCTAGGTAATGGGGACACACATACACACAAAGTTACATTTATAAATAAGTTTAGATAAGTTGTTAATATTGATATTATATCCCCTGCTATACAAAAGAAACAACTTCTACTTTGTGAGCAAGCTTCCTTTTCAAGAGAACTATTTTACAGCTTTTGTAATTACCTTTGTCTTAAGGCAGAGGTATTGTTTTTGGTTGGATTTGTCTGTGGTCAAGATATTTCAAGCCCTGTTGGATGTATTTGAATGAAAATCTCAGGGCTGATTGATCTCATGACTGGCACAAATTGATCAGATTTTGGGTTCAATCCAGCACAGAATAAGGTTTTTAGGTTATTTTTCCAATTTTTGTACTAATATTTTCTCTTACATTTCACATGCCAAATACTGAATTGCCTCTCCAGGACTGCTTTACATCATTACATTTTCTGATCATAGTATTTTTTTTTTCCATGAAAATATTACTTACAATATAAATTTAATGTTCATTATCTTCCCCCACCAAGAAAAAAAAGTAAGATAAAATACACACAAAAAATGGATCAAAATACAACTTTGGGATATTAAAAAGTAAAAATGAACTCTTCCGTAATTTTTGTAGCCTAATTTTTAGTTTCCCATTTTTAGTTTCCCATTTTTAGTTTCCCATTTTTAGTTTCCCTTTTTTAGTTTCCCATTTTTAGTTTCCCTTTTTTAGTTTCACTTTTTTAGTTTCACTTTTTTAGTTTCCCATTTTTAGTTTCACTTTTTTTCTTGTACTTATTCTAATAATTATCTCTTGCTAATCACTGAGATGATGTCATTATTGCTTTGGCAGAGGTTTGCAGTCTTTGACTACTCTTGTTAAATCCATAATTTTATTTTACTTGTCGGTGTGTATAACTGTTAGGCTTTTTAGCTTCCCATCTGTGCCTTGTGTTAAGTTTTCTAGCAGCATCAACTGTTAAGCTTCTCAATATGGCACTCATGTCTACTTCTGGACTTTTTAACCAGCTCCTGAATTGCAATTAGTCATGTTTTTGGACTGAGAAACATATACAATAATAATATTAATAATAATATTAAGCAAGAAAGAATGAGTGAAAAGATGCTTTAAAATAGTTTCAGAATTCAAATTTGCTTGCACCTTACCACATTTTATGTGATTAAAAAATACTTTAAAAAAAAAATAACAGGAGATAACCATGGATTGGAAGTCAGAACATTATCATTGATAACTCTCCCCTACAATTTGCAGACCCTAGTTACTATATTCTTAATACTTTGTATAATGCAAAAATGACTCCTGCATGCAATTACAAGTAATCCAAAGTAATATTTTCAGTTTTGAAAACATTTATTTTTTGTATATGAATTTTTTGAAACTTTTTAAATCCTGCTAATATCATGGATTGAGCTTGTGGGCAATGATGAGGTCCTGGAAATGATGGAAACAAAAAGGAAATTAATACTGAGCATCAGGAAGAGACAGCTGAAGTTCCTCGGACATGCAATGAGGAAGGAGGGCTTCGAGAACCTGATACAAACAGGCCAGATAGATGGGAAAAAGAGACAGGGGAAAGCAACGGATAACATATTTGAAGGACCTAATCAGGTGGATGATGGAACGAGGGTTGTATGGCGTAACAGGAGAAGGCGTGCTAAGAGCCACCAGGGATAGGCAGACATGGAGAAGCCATGATTGCCGATATCCTGAAGGGACAGAGCACATAGAAGATTTTCTTTCAATCATTCTGTCCTCCACCTGCTATCCAACTCCACCATACCTCTAAGGCATACCACGCTGTTTTGAGAACCACTGATTTAAATACACAAAGGAGAAAAAAAAACCATTGGAAAACCAGGAGAAAAGAAAACATGCATTAAAAAAAAACACAAGTGCACATATACACACTTATTAGTGAGAAAAGTAATTGAAATAATGGTGGGGGGGGGGCGGAGGAGTCAAAAAAATTTATATGTCTCAATAGATATTTTATATATTAATATATTATAATTTTATATATCACAATAATTTAAACATACGCACCGTAATGGGGGCGCTAGAGGGTGTCATCAGTGATGTCATCGTGAGGATCACGAGGGGGTTTCGGATCTTTCAACATCATACCCCCGTCACCGTGCCGACCCGACCAGAGATGATCAGTTTCTGGCTCACCCTCAATAAGTGCTTTCAGACACTGGAAAATTACGTTTAGGCCCGGTACGAAACCTTGCAAATGCTTCTGATTGGCGACAGTCAGAGCCACTTTCCATTTAGAGACGAACCATACATGAGCTCGTCCAAAACATTAATTTAAACGCAGAATTTCGGGGAATTTTAGGTAACAATTTGTTTTGGAATCCAGGCACTCTCTCTTTTGATTCATAACCAATTAGCTGTTCTTTCCACTGCCTCGGTTATGGACTTGAGTGCTTTCTTTTTTTTAATGTTTATGTTAATGATTATTTATAACTATAAATGTTCAGTGTTTGCTTTTGGTATTGACCAAATGGGGGAAAAAAGTTTAGATTTTTATTTATTTCTTTTAACTGCTAGTTTTTATCTTCATCCCAGATTCCTTATTGGATCTGATTGTAATAATTCATTTTACTGTTGACTACAATGGCTTAATACTTCCAAAGGGGGAAACAGTCATTATGATAACTAGAAAGCTTAGAACCATATAAGTTGTGCAGCCTATAAATGAGGCTAAATTGTCTCTTGTAAATGAGCAGGCATCTATGATATAATGGTACATTACATGCCCAGCATGTCATAACCTACATTTATTGGGCAGCCATATTTGTTCATCATTAAGGGCTTTCTCAGTGAAAGCCATGATTATTGCTTTTGAATATAAATGGTGATTGATGGACAGAAAATTGTGGGATATATATTTTTAGGAAACACACTTGACACAGGGCTGACAAGAGTTTGCAATAATTATTGCATTTGATGAACAATGTTCCCTTCGTCATGTTAACGAAATAAATATGATTTTTGAAACAATGTTCTTCAAAATCCATGTCACATGACAAATCTAAAATGAGAACTTCACCATGAAGATGAATTTGGTTTTTGAACATATTTTTATTTGTATTTTCAGTTTGAACTTAAAGAAATTCAAAGAAAACAGGAAGAGGAATATCGGCAAGAACATCCCGATGAAGTAACAAAATCTAAAGAGGAAAAAAGACGAAAATACATTGAGGAATTTGTGCCCCCAGAAGAACCGTGAGTAAAACAAATGTTCAAATCTTTAACTTTTAAGATTCTAAGGGAAGCTTTTGGTAACGACCAAGTCTTACAAGTATATCACATTTGAGTCTGGTCAGTACGAAGATGGGTGAAGCACTTGGCAGTAACAAATGCTGTAAGCTTAGATGTGCAGGTGGTGTAATGGATAATGGCTTGGAATTGGAAATGGAAGTTAAGTAATGTTAAGCCTGGTCAGTACCTAGATGGGTGACTGCTTGGAAATACCAGGTGCTGTAAGCTTAGATGTGCAGGTGGTGTAATGGATAATGGCTTGGAATTGGAAATGGAAGTTAAGTAATGTTAAGCCTGGTCAGTACCTAGATGGGTGACTGCTTGGAAATACCAGGTGCTGTAAGCTTAGATGTGCAGGTGGTGTAATGGATAATGACTTGGAAATGGGAAATCAGGTTTCAAATTCCAGTCAAATTCATTATATTCACTTAAGTGTAAATTTTGGAAAAGGTACAAATCCACCTTTTCTCCCCCTTTCTATGGATTAATTAGTATATTTGTATCAGTAAATCATTATTATCTTTGAAAAACTCTTACAATCTAAAAATATTTTCAGGTTTTAAATAACTTGGAAAATCTGTAAAAATAAAAAAAATAATCATTGTAATTATCAAACAGAGGTTGCTTTTGACATTGACGAAATGGTGGGGGGGGATAGTTTAGTTTTTATTTATTTCTAACTTTTAACAACTGCTTTTTATCTATATACCTGATTTCTTATTGGATCTGATTGAAGTAATTTATTTCACTGTTTACCACAATCTATTCACTACAGAATCTTAATGCTTCCAAATAGGAAACAGCTATTTTGATAACTAGAAAACTTAGAGCCATTTATGATTCTAGAAAAACAAAATCAAACTTGATTTTGAGGTGAAAATAAATTTGTGTAAGAATCAGTGATCACTTTTTTGCATATGTTACGAGGATGCGTTTCGATATAAAAAATATTAATAAAGTCTACAAAAAGTTTAAAATGTATAGTAAGGAATTTTATCGAGTCTTATTTGTTAATACAAAAAAGTTTTCATTCATGAAGTAGTTGTAAAATAGTGAAATTAAAATGTCTAGAAAATTCTAGATCGTTCCAGTATATTCAAGAAAGACCTAGATGATTTGAGAAACTTCGAGAAATATACTAATTAGATGCTAGTCCCTATAAAAATAGGTTTTGGGAAGAGAGTAGTCAGTTTTTAAAAGGGAATCTCTGGCATTATCAACTCTGGCTTGATTTGCAGATTAGTATATCCAGCTGAAAGAATCTCTATGAAACGTTGCCGACCAACAAAAACCCAAAAGAGAACCTCATGGAATTAAATCTGGGAAATAGAATTTTTGAATATTCCCATTAAGCAAACTAAAAAATATTCCATATATAAAAACAATTGAGGATCTCCAATAATAGCACTTAAATTTACTCGCTAGCCCTAACATGTTAAAAATACTCCACCTTACCTCTCTCTTCGTAACACTTTGCCCATAAACTATATTTTTTCTGTTTTGAATGAAAAAATTGTATATTTTGTATATATTTTATTTTGTATTTATTGTAAATTAAATATTTGTTTGTGATTTAGCTCTGTGTTTTGGTAAATCCTTTTTTATCGTTTGCTACATTTTCCAATGGATTTTAGCAGATGTGCGTTGTGGTGCAGTGGATATCGACTCGGAACGAGAAATCGGGAAGCCGAGTTCAAATTCCAGTCGTGTTCCTTGCATTCACTTGCATGCAAATACCCTTGGGAAAGGTATTAATCCGTCTCTTCCCTCCAGTTATGTGTTAAATAACAGGACAAATTGGGTTCTGTAGCCTTCGTCAGCAACCAGTCTACCGTAGAAAGCAATGGCAACCTACTGCGGGATAATCTTCTGCCCAGTCAGTTGTGTCTCTTTCAAGACATGATCGCCCAAGTGTGTATCATGTATGGCACTTAACTGACTGACATTTTCCAACACATAACTCATATCTGTTGTTTCATATGTGAAAGTACTAAGTCAGTTGTCTTGACTATGAGTAAAATTTTGTGTTTTCAGCCCAGAACCTGAACCTGAAGAACATCCTTCAACGGAGGCTGAAGAGGGTGAAGGTGCAGCTGAGGAGAGCTCACAGCCGGCCATGATTAATGGGGACAAAGATGAGCTTGACGAATCAGGTAGGAAGAGGAATGGAAGGATGTTTGGTACTTAGAAGAAATTGTGTAGCCTATAAACGAGGCTACATTGTCTCTTGTTGTAAATGAGCTGGCATCTGTGATATAATGGTACAACATTGCATGCCCAACCTGTCATGACCTACGTTTATCAGGTAGCCATATTTGTTCATCATTTAAGTGCTTTCTAAATGAAAGCCATGATCGTTGCTTTTGAACATAAATTTGGCAGAAAATTGTGAGATATATTTTTAGGAAACACGTTCGACAGCAACTAGTGAAAGAGAAAAAAATTTTAAATCATTTTGTTTTTCCTTTCAAAATATCATTTTGTTTGGTTTCCCCTCTTTTTCTTATCAACACCATTTTTTATATATATATATATATATATATATATATATATATATATAAATTATATATATAATTGTTGGAAGATGTTAGTTTTGAGAAAAACTGTTACACTGTTTATATTTAGGGAAACAAAAAAATCACAAGTTGGGTCATGGAATTGACTTAACCAAACAACCCTTTTAGTCTAAAGAAGAGACAACCAAATTAATATTCAGTTGTGTTGACACCATATTCAAATTTCAATCAATCTGCCTGAAATGATTGTGTTTACCCACCCCTCTCTCTCTCTCTCTTTCCCACAACCCCTCCAAAATAACAAGTTCTTATTTCCCTACCCCTTCTACTTGAAATCTTTATACACTTGTCAAGCCTATAGTGTTGGGTTGAGAAAGTGCAGCTCTGCCTAATGGACTACCAAGATACATGCAGGCACAAAAAGGGATGTAATTTCCTTTGCTCATTCTATTCCTTGTCCGTCTTTTTCGAATAATAAAAATTTGAAACTTGAAGCAAAGTTGCAACAGGCAAAATTTCATTTGCCAGAGAAGTTTTCGTATACAAACTTAGGCATTGTATTTTTTGTTTTTTTTTTGTTTTGTTTTATTTCTTCTCTGCCTATTTTATCGCATGTATGCTTTTTTTTTTTTTTTTTTTTTTTTCAAATTGTTTTTTCTCTTTTGTGTATGTTTTCAAAAGATCTGCCATTTTGTATTATTTGCACTGTTTTGACTGTTGTCTTCGCCTTCATCATTGCCTTGTTTACCATGTTTCAGCTGAAATACGCTCTGGTCTTCTTCAGTTGCTAGGAATTTTGAACCAAATCCTTTATTTTGATCAAGTTTAGTTCAGTTCGAAATTCCTAGCACCTGAAGAAGCCCGGAGTGTACTTCAACTGAAATGTCATAAACGTAGCAACAGAGATGAGAGCAACAGCCTAAACAGTGTAAATAATGTAAATACTACCTTTTCTCAGAAGTATAAACAAATATTGCCTTTTTATCTTATCCCAGGTCTCTTATCAACTAGAGAAAAGGAACTATTTATTTTGGAATTAAAATAGGAATTCAGTGATACCAGTATGATACTGAACACTGTTAAGTCATTGTTTCAAATCATCATCAATTTTCTTTAAACATTTTCTAGTGAGAATAAATGCAAGATAATTAATAATTTAAACATAGCAAATGCAACCAGAAATAGTTTATATATATATACGCTACCAGCCATAATTATTAGGCCACCCAAAAATTGTGTATTTCATGCTATTTTTTAGTATTTATTGCCAAGAGAATAATTGTAAATGAAAATAGAATGATTCTTTTGTTAATGCTACACAATAACATGTGCATCAAATAAATTTATAAATATTTAATAATTACCTATATTGCAGTTTCATCAATGAAAGAAAGAAAATTTAGAGTGATTCGGGCGAGTTCATCTTTGCTTCCTTATACTAAAAATAGTATGAAATACATCATTTCTTTTAAAAAACTGGGGTGGCCTAATAATTATCACCGGTAGTGTGTGTGTGTATGTATATATATATATATATATATATATATATATATAAAAACTATTTATGCTCTCACATCCTGATTGAGCACTCTGGAAGAATAGTAGACTTTGAAAAAACAGTAGCTACTCTAGCATTTATACATTCATTCACTAACAAATTAGAACACTCTAATGACTGGCGTATGTATACATGATGTATCACATGCTAAAAGTCTGCTTCCTTCTACTGAGTGCCAAAGTTGGAATTGCTGACTGATGCCAATTTGTTTGGGTTTTAATCCTGGGTAAAAGCAATCGGATGTCTAACCATACTGATGAGCTGTGATTCAGTGAAACAAATCTGTCTGCGGATGACATATATATATATATATATATAGTGATTTCACCAAAAAGTAATCCACTGTTTTGTTTAAAAAAAATAATCCTGTTTTCTCACAAG
Organism: Ascarosepion bandense; assembly: GCA_037127315.1. NCBI lineage: Eukaryota > Metazoa > Mollusca > Cephalopoda > Sepiida > Sepiidae > Ascarosepion > Ascarosepion bandense. Next base: position 106,620 of record JBBBDQ010029867.1, read on the forward strand.
TTTTGCAAAGTGAAGATTTAACAAAGAAGTGATTTCCAACTTTGTTTCCTTGTTTAAGATGTCAATGATGCCCGTTTGGTGACTCTCGGCTCTCACAAGAGTTACTATCTACCTTGTTGTAGGAACCCCTTTTTGTTGAGAAGTTTTGTCTCTCACATATGCTTTGGTTGCATGCAGAACGACAGTGTGAACTTTGTATGCAAATTGGCTTCACTTGTACATTCTTCCACTTTTTACTCGTGGATCAACTTAATACGCAAGATAACCGTTCCCAAAGAATTGAAAATGAAGCTTAATTTTTCGTTGTTGCATCTCTGATAAATACTTTTGGAGATTATCAAATGGTACTTGGTTTTAATCATCTAGTATCTCAAGTTTGAACGGCTGATGCCGTTGTTTCTCTCACTTAATATGTTGCATGCTTGTTTTTGAAATCAGTTTGGATTTCATCTTCTGTGTAGATTTTATTCTGAATCTACACTTGAGAGAATCGATTTCACATTAAGAATGAAACTAAGCTTTCTTTGACAAACGTTAACTTACGTGTTTGCAATAAGACATTGTGTCAAAAGAACTCGACGCACAAATACCCTTGGCAAAGGTATTAATCCGTCTCTTCCCTCCAGTTATGGGTTAAATAATAGGACTGATTGGGTTCTTTAGCCTTGGTCGGCAACCAGTCTACTGCAGATAGCAATGGCACCTACTGCAGGATAATCTTTTGCCCAGTCAGTCATGTCTTGAAAGAGACACGATTGCCAAAGCGTCTATCACGTATGGCACTTAACTGACTGTCAAAAGAACGTTTTTTTCTAATGACGCTACTTTTTTATTTACTTTTGCTATTCGGCAATGTTTATATTGTCTTAAAAAGTGATTAGAATTGGAATGTAATCTAAAAATACGATGAAAGCAAATTTACGCATTTTATTTTTCTTGAGAATTTACAGCAAAAATATGACTGTATACTTGAGGATTGTGTGATTTTTTTTTTTAAGCAAATTTTAAGGGGTTATGTCATACAAGAAATAAAAAATTAGAGTATCTACTTCCAGAAGTACATACAATAATTTTATATCTTGTAGACGCTATTTATTAGATTGTTTATTTACAAAAATAATTTATATTTACATTCTTAGAAAGAAAGAAATGTGAAAACTTCTATTCATGAATTACAAACATTTACTCAATCATTAAATTATGTCAACCAACCATAAAGAAATCCTTACTATTTATAATTTTATAAATTTGGCAATTAGCTCATGTTTTGCCGACTATTCTAATAAACAATATAAATAGCGTAAATAACCAACCTAATGAATGAATAGCGTAAATAACCAACCTAATGAATGAACAGCGTAAATAACCAACCTAATGAATGAGCAGTGTAAATAACCAACCTAGTGAATGAATAGCGTAAATAACCAACCTAGTGAATGAATAGCGTAAATAACCGACCTAGTGAATGAATAGCGTAAATAACCGACCTAGTGAATGAATAGCGTAAATAACCGACCTAGTGAATGAATAGTGTAAATAACCGACCTAGTGAATGAATAGCGTAAATAACCAACCTAATGAATGAATAGCGTAAATAACCAACCTAGTGAATGAATAGCGTAAATAACCGACCTAATGAATGAATAGCGTAAATAACCGACCTAGTGAATGAATAGCGTAAATAACCAACCTAATGAATGAATAGCGTAAATAACCAACCTAATGAATGAACAGCGTAAATAACCAACCTAATGAATGAGCAGTGTAAATAACCAACCTAGTGAATGAATAGCGTAAATAACTGACCTAGTGAATGAATAGCGTAAATAACCGGCCTAGTGAATGAATAGCGTAAATAACCGGCCTAATTAATGAGCAGCGTAAATAACCGGCCTAATTAATGAGCAGCGTAAATAACCGGCCTAATGACCGAGCAGCGTAAATAACCGGCCTAATGACCGAGCAGCGTAAATAACCGGCCTAATGACCGAGCAGCGTAAATAACCGGCCTAATGAACGAGCAGCGTAAATAACTGGCCTAATGAATGAGTAGTGTTTATTATTTTTCGTGTCAGTTCTCAAGACCAAGATAATGTATAAATTCACTTTTATCTTTCATCTTGACTTTCTAAAATGATAAACATTGCCGAAGAGTGAAGGTAGTTAGGGGGGGAAAAAGTCCTCTTGACACTTTGTCTTGTTGCAGGGAGTTGGGGATGTTTATTCATAGTTGCCTGTTCTTTGATCTTAAGATTATTTTCTTAGGACTTTTGGGGGAAATTTCTAATTTTACCTATTTATAGAATTAGATCTTTTTTTTTTTTTGTACTCTTCCATTTAAAGTAAGATTTTTTTGATAGCCTTTTTCTCCTTTGTTCATATTTGTTTATAATTATTTTTGTTTAATTTTGACCATCTTCCCACTCCTTTGTTGTTTTTTTTTATGAGATTTTGTTTTGACAATTTTTCTTTTGCAGATTTGTGTGTAAATTTTTGCCAAATGTTTTCTTTTAAAGTCTGGCTTTTCACTGTATTGTGGTTTCTTTTCTTACACTTATTGCTTAAGGGTTAAAGCTTCAAACTGGATATCATTGCATATGTCTCCCCTTTTTGTTTTTTCTTTTCTTACACTTACTGCTTAAGAGTCAAAGTTTCAAACAGAACATCATTGAATATGTCTTCTTCCTCCTCCTTTTTTCTTTTTTTTTTTCTTTTTTTTACACCAGCAGTAAAAAAAAAAAAAAAAAAATTATAACTGATTATAAGTATTTGAACATGTGATATTTTAGAAAGAATTGTTTAATGAAAAGGAACTTTCTAGATTTTTTTTAATCATCTCACCCCATGCAAGGTACTAGAGCCACTAAGGCACATGGCTGAGTTGGGGTTATTAAGGAGTGAGAACATTAGAAATGTAATCAAGAGGACAGTAGATAACGATTGATGTTGCATCTGAAGATCAATTGTGTCGAAAAAAAACATAGAACCGGAAGAGTTTCACAAGCAGGAAACTGTTAACATTGAACTTACAGTTGCATCTAACCAATTCAACTGAATTAATGAGACCTTAATGCCAATCTAGTACGACATTTAAATTTATAAAGTCTAGGTCCCGTAGTGAAGTATTCATTCAAACAATTACAATAAAAGTTTTTATAGGGAAACTATTATGTTAATGAGAAAGCGAGTGAAGCCGAGATGCCATGTCAGGACCAGTAATATTGCTGATTCTTCTTGGGATTTTATTAAGAATCTCTAGATATGCAGCAGGAGTACTGGGCTCATATGTGGCAGTAATATTCAAGGTATGGGCAAGAGTAGACATTAATATGTAAAATAGATTCAAGAGAGAAAAGTTGTCCAGCATTAAAGTGGACCAACTTTCTTAGCAACTGACCTAGCTAAGTGGAAATATAATCTTTCCACTTCATGTCAGTCGAGAATGTTTTCCTGAGAAGGGGCAACGAGTCATTCACCTGGAGGTTAGCATCAGCCATACTGATGGAAGACAGGAAGAAGCCTCTCAGATGAGTTAAATAAATTTTCCAATTCATCCCTTATGAATAAAATTATAGATCAATAACTTTCTTAATGTAGACCTAGCAATGGATTCAATATACTCTTTCCACTTCATGTCAGCTGAGAATGTTAGCCGGAGAAGGCACGAGGAGTCACTCTCGTCGGGGTTAGTATCAGCCATGCTGATAGGAGGCAGAAAGAAGTCTTGCTTTTCTATTTCATTAAAACATTGGGTGACATTGGAATGAATATTTAGGGGAATAAATTCGATTGTTTCTCTAAATGTTTAAATAATTTGTTTATATATCCACTTGGTTGACATTTTGACCTGAAAAGAATCTAAATCAGGTAAAGCTGTCAATTTTTCATCTTGTTTCATGATATGAGCAAGGGTAAACAAATAATTTATTTTGGTAGTATTCACTTTTTAATTAAATCTACTAATAATTTATTACTGAGTTCAATTCCAGCTTGATTCTGTTTCATTCACTTCACACTAATGCCTTTGAAAAAAGGCATGAACCATCTTAAAGCTGTCAATTTTATATTGTTTCATAAGAATTATATAAAATTAATATTAGACTCAGGTTTTTTGTTTTGTTTTTTTTAAATGGAAAATTAACCATCAATTAAAGTTACACCACTACTAATCATGGGTATATCATAACCAATTTTAAAAATATCAAAAAAATCTTAAATATAAATCTTTATTTGAAATATTTTACATGCAAGCACTTCAAATTTTGTACTTTGAGTTAACATTAATAGGAACTGAAAAACATTATTTAGGTAAGAAAATCAGGTGAAAATTTAATAAAATTGTAATTAAAATGGTGTCATTTGCTCTGAATACTATATACCCATGGTTACTGGTCATTTGCGCTGGGTACTATATACCCAGGATGTGCGTTGTGGTACAGTGGATATCGGCTCGGAATGAGAAACCAGGGAGCCGAGTTCGAATTCCAGTTGAATCCATTGTATTCACTTACGCGCAAATACACTTGGGAAAGGTATTAATCCATCTATTCCTTCCAGTTATGGGTTAAATAACAGGACAGATTGGGTTCTATAGCCTTGGCTGGCAACCAGTCTACCGCAGAAAGCAATGGCAACCTACTGCGGGATAATCTTCTGCCCAGTCAGTCATGTCTCTTTTGAGACATGATTGCCCAAGCGTGTTTCACGTATGGCACTTAACTGACTGACTACATACCCATTGTTAGTGTTCTTGGGTTAAACAAATAAAACATTCTTGAGCACATTGGGTTAACTAAAATACTTATTATAAAAGAGTTGTTTTAACAATTTAAAAGTATTTGAAATATATCATTTTTCTGGTTTGGATATCAGTTTAGGTTAGTCTGGAACATGGTTAATAAAGCAGGACATCAAATCTTCATACTTTGGATAAATGAACAGGTGAGATAAATTTGTTAATCATGGCTCTGTGGCAAGTGCCCATCATTTTCTTGTATTTTCTTTGTTTATTTGGGTCTTTAGAACCACCAAACTTACTCTGAAAAAAAAAACTTCACTAATGGATGAATATGGGCTTTTATCATAAGACGGATAATCATTTTTGCGGAGTATTTTGTCTTGAAACTTTGACTCTTAAGTTTGGGAAGAAGAAAAAATGGTTTTATTATTTATTTTATTTTTTTTGTACCCACTACTGCACTTTTTTTTTCTTTTTTTTTTTTTTTTGTTACCACTATTTTGTTGTTTTAATGATAAACATTATTATTGGTTTCTGTCAAAGATAAGTTTTGTTTTTTTGGTTACATCGTGGTAGAATTCCTGGCAAAACCTGCTTTGTATTTGCTTCCCCCCTCTGCATGCTTTTTATGTCTTCCTTCTCCCCAATTCCTTTTTTGTTTCTTAAACCAACCTTTAACTGCCACCCTTTCCCTCCATACCTGCTGCTGATTCTATAAAGATATATAATATGTGTGGCTGTGTGTGTAAGTTTTCTTATTTGGGGCTGACTTCTGCTTTTGACCATCCCAGTTATTATGTGTTTTGTATTTGAAATTACAATTGTAAAATTGAGACTTTTCTCTTGTATTTTGAGAGCTGTTGAATTTCTTATATGGAAAAAAAGAAAGACTACATGGATTTTTATGCTTTTTAATGAGTACTGACCTTTTTTATTCATGTGGTATGCAAGAGAGACAAATGGACTTATCTTTAGGGACTTGATTGGCTTATTGGTGGTTCGCTTACTAACAATTACAGGAGGACTAATTTGTTTTTTAGTGTCACTTCTTGCGTGAAAGTTGTTGCTGCCATGTAGTCTGTTTTGTTAGTTGAACCTTTTTTTTTTATATCACTTATATTGGATAATAATCAAAGGAGGAAAGATTTTTAGCGACTTTTGATGTTTGGTTGAGTGATATTGATGGAAACGGTTCCTGAAGTAAATGACGGAAACGGTTCCTCAGTGTAACTATGATGGAAACGGTTCCTCAGTGTAACTCTGATGGAAACGGTTCCTCAGTGGAACTCTGATGGAAACGGTTCCTCAGTGGAACTCTGATGGAAACGCTTCCTCAGTGGAACTCTGATGGAAACGCTTCCTCAGTGGAACTCTGATGGAAACGCTTCCTCAGTGGAACTCTGATGGATAATTTTTTCAATTTTGCTTTAACAACTATTATAACCGATATTAAGCACTTTCTGCAACATTCTCTGAATAAACCATATCAAAAAGAAAAGAAAATGAAAAAAAAAATCTCATCAAATACTGTCGTGAACATCAAGACATTTTAGACTGATATTCGGATCTTTTGTTCAAATTAGAAGATATAGAAACATACGTCATATAATGTTTTCATTAAGTATTTCTCAACTCGTTTACCAAAACATCATCTGAACCAAAATTTTCCACACATCTAGGAAACCAATTTTTATCCTGGAAAAAGTGTGTTTCCTGTCAAATGACAGATCCCAAAAAGGATTGTTTCAACTTGATGTCTGCATGTTTAGCGATATGTCTAGACTACTGCTTGCACTAAAGCTATCAAACCAATTCTCGTCATCTTCTATCAAGAACTTCTTTCGCACTGGTAAACTAAAACTTAACCCCTTAAAAGACTGTACTTTGGAATATTAACAAATATTTCTCTGCTTTTTGGGACCAGCTTCCCCCCCCCCCCCAGTGGTTTTCTAACCATCCTCAGCTGGCATGACAAAAAGTAATTTGATTTGCTTGTTCATTTTCATATAAATCTTACATAATTTGCACAGCTTATAAACGATGATTTATAAAAATTGAGTTTAGATGGAAATATGTGAAATTACACCCAAACTTACACAGGTGTAAGTTTATGCATAATATTCATATATATATATATATATATATATATATATATATATATATATATATATATATATATATATATATATAGAACATATTGTTTGGTTTCAATGGAGGTGTGAGAATCTGTTCTGTTGGAAGATATCCAGAATGAGAAGGATACCCACCATCTTTGAAATGAGATCCAGATAATTGATAAGGAGAATATGGTTAGTGAGAAAGTTGAATAAGGTGGGAGATATTAGCTTTTGTTGGTCAGGTGCTGCCTTTGCCTTGCAGTGACATTGGAAGTCTGTACAGTTTGGAATTGTCTGGCAACATGGATCAGAATAATCACATGTGTATACATAGGCTGAAATGAACTCATCCAGTTATCAGACTTTTTTTTTTCCTCTCTGCTTTTTAATTTGTACTTTTTGCCATCATAAACTGAAGAATGAATTGAGTGTGTGTGTATATATATATATATATACACACGCACACACCATAGAATACTTTGTGTGTGTGTGTGTATGTATGTATGTATATATATATATATATATATATATAATATTTATTAATAAATTATAACATTGATATGTTATAATATCACTACAAAAGTAGCTATTTTGTTTCGACACTTTTTGTGTCTTTTCAAGTGATGTTGTTATTTCAAAATCTTTTTTTTGATTTTGAAATAACATCACTTGAAAAGACACAAAAAATGTCGAAACAAAATAGCTACTTTTGTAGTGATATTATAACATATCAATGTTATAATTTATTAATAAATATTATTATTATTATTAGCTCTACTTTGTATTGAGCACTTTTTTAAAAATAGTGTTTCTTTGGATGGGGAATATTATTCCACCCATACTTGGTTATATATATATATATATATATATATTCCACCCATTACCCTTTTATATTATTATATATATATATATATATATATATATATTCCACCCATACTTGGTTATATATATATATATATATATATATTCCACCCATACTTGGTATATATATATATATATATATATATATATATATATATATATATGTATAAAGTAAGAGTAAGAACAAATGGAGTGAAAATCGAGTTTGTAGCATTTACTTTTTAAAAGTGTTCAATACAAATTAGAGCAATATTTTAATTATAAGTGATTATAATCAAAACATTTTATATTGCCAAAATGTTTTTATTATAATATAATATATTACAATTATGTGCACCTAACCATATGAATATATTGTGTTAAGTTTTAATCCAATATCCTAGTGGGCATTCCAGTATGTTTGATTTGTTAAAAATGAACATCCATGGTATCTATATATAAATGAAATAATTTAACTATATGGCTGTGCAAATAATAAGACTTAACAATTATTAATTCCTCTTTTCAAGATTGGAAAACTCGCTGATTTTGAAAGTGAGGTTAATAAATAGAAAGCTAATGGTTCTCGAAATAAAACTGCTTCCTTAACTGCCTAATATGTGTCGGTTAAAATTTAGATGCTTTAGAGAGAGGAAAATAACATCGCCCTTATGCCTCTGCCTACTTGCCTGCAACACTACGTATGTTTCTTCTCTGCTGCAGCAACAATTACAGGTGAAATACGAATTGTTTTCCACTCAAGTGTTATCGTCTTCATCGTCATTATATCTTTCTCTCTACACAACAAATTTTGTTATTGCTTGTAACAGGTCCATCAGTGACCCCCATGGCCACCACGCCTACAACTACTACCAGTGCACCAGCTACAACTCCGGAAACATTGAAGCCTCGCTCAAAAGGTGATTTGGTTTACGCTGGGGTGGATGCTATCTGCTTCTTAATTTACCCTCTTAACATCATGGCCGAAGTAAACCAAATGCAAGAAAAAACCCTGTAGACAAGAAAGCTGTGCTTTTTTCATTTGTCTTGCATTGTGGATTTTATTAACCAATTTGTAAATTAGTTTTGTTGGGCGAACAAACGTGGTTATAGTTAATCGGTTTTACACTTCCGCAGATAAAGATCTCTCTCTCTCTCTAAAACGGTTTAAGGTCAGTCAAAAAGTAATGCCAGTTTTTCTTTATTTACACCTGTTTCCATAGAAACACACAAAGCCTGCTGAAATTAACATTTTCAGGTTTCCGAATCTCTTAAGGATGTGCGTTTGTGGTGCAATGGATATATCAACTCGAAACAACAAATCAAGAGCCGAGTTCAAATTCCAGTTGAATTCCTTGCATTCGCTTACGCACAAACACCCTTGGGAAAGGTATTAATCCATCACTTCCTTCCAGTTATGGGTTAAATATTAGAACAGATTGGGGTCTATAGCTTTGGATGGCAACCATTCCACTGCAGAAAGCAATGGGAACCTACTGTGAGATAATCTTCTGCCCAGTCAGTCATGTCACTTTCGAGACATGATCGCCCAAGCATGTATCACGTATGGCACTTAACTGACTGACTAGATTGGCGGCAAGGTCTTGTCAATTTACTGTTGAAATGGCTAGATGTAATCTTCCCTAAGAATACTTTCATGATAATTGTTCTGATGAACTTTCCTCTATGGTACCTAGACTTTATGAATTTAAGTTGAGTACTAGATTGGCGGCAGAGTCATACCATTTTACAGCTGAAATGGCTAGATGTAACAGTAGAGGATTTTTAGGTCCTTTACGATTTATATTACGATTTGGGGGATGTGCGTTGTGGTACAGTGGATATTGGCTCAGAACGAGAAACCGGGGAGCCAAGTTCGAATTCCAGTTGAATCCATTGCATTCACTTACGTGCAAATACCCTTGGGAAAGGCATTAATCTGTCTCTTCCTTTCAGTTATGGGTTAAATAGCAGGACAGATTGGGTTCTATAGCCTTGGTCGGCAACCATTCTACTGCAGAAAGCAATGGGAACCTACTGCGGGATAATCTTCTGCCCAGTCAGTCATGTCACTTTCAAGACATGATCACCCAAAGCGTGTATCACGTATGGCACTTAACTGACTTATGTGTCCTTACATATCAAGTGTAACCTTTCGGTTAACATTCACTGACTTCTTGTGAATGTTCGTAGGTTCATAGTACTTTCCACTTCCAAAATTTCTGACAGCTTTTTTTTTTTTTTTTTTTTTTTTTTTTTAATCATATCACCCCGAGCAAGGCGGTAATGCCACTGATGTGCAGGGGCTACATAAAAGTGTAAAGATTGGAAAAGGGAAAGCCGGAAACCACATCCTAAACAGGGAACGAGGGATGAGCCTCTTCACCTGTCCAATAGACATGGGTGGAGTGTGAACCGGGCGATAGTCTAGTCTATCTACTCCAATTAGTCTATCTATCTGTATTTAAATGGGACACCCATGTTTTTTGTTTTTTTTTGTTTTTTTTAGATCATTTCACCCCAAGCAAGGCATGACCGTCACTAGAGGGGAGGGGTTTACAGTGAGAGAAAAGACTGGGTACGGGAGGTATGAAAGAAAGGGTAAAAGTTGAATGGGATTCAAGAAGATAGAAGATGGCAATTAATGTTGCATTTAAATTTTTTGAAGGTTGTAGCTATCAGGGAAGCAAGTAAACGTAAGGGAATTCCACAGACGGGAAGTGCGAGAAAAGAAACTGTTGAAGTAGAAGTGTGGATTACATTTAATGACTTAAATGGTAAAAAGTTGGGACCTAAATGCCAATCTAGTAGCACACTTAAAATTCATGTGGATGGGGAACTGAGGTGGAGGAGCTCAACAGTGTAGTTGCCATGAAAATATTTGTAGAATTGTAGAAAAGACAGAGGGAAGCCACGTCATGTCAGTAACTCCACCAAATTTTCCCCTAAAATTCAACACACTTTATAGTTTATAGCTTTGCAAGAAAATTAAATTCTGGCTAATTTTAAAATTAAAGTAAAACTGGCATCACTCTTTAACTGACACTGTGTGTGTGTGTGTGTGTGTGTGTGTGTGTGTGTGTATGCACACACACTATATATAGTGTTTCATGCAAATTTTAAAGCTTTCTTTTTTTCTTTATTTTTTTTTTTTTTATGAAATCTGCCATGAAAGGACTTTGGCGGAACTTTCTTTTTTCACTCCTATGGACTTTGTTGTTCTTTCTTTGATGCTGTGGGTCAAATCTTCCTACTTGAATTGCGGGGCTGTTTCTCTCCTTCCCCATCCCTTTGGGTCACTATCCTTCGTGTATACCTTGGTTATGGTTTTCCATTTATTTATTTCTTAATCTATGTTAACCTGAATCACAGAGAAGTGGGTTTTGTCTTCGTTTTGAACAGCAGCAACAAACGGTATAGTTCCTGACTTTACCCTTGCGTATAAAACTTCAGCCTTCCATAGACAGCTTTTATTAACATGCTACAGATACCCTGGAGTTGAACATCTTTTTCTACCCCCAGTTTTTTATTTCACTTCATTCTCTTCTTTTTTTTTTTTTTTTTTTTTTTTTTTTTTTTTTTTTTTTTTTTTTCATCTGTTACTTTCTTCACTCTAACCTGCTTTTAGCTTTCACTTCCTGGAAAAAAATTAACAATTTTTTTTTTTTTTTTTTTTTGTGGATTAATCTCTAGTCCTTATTCTCAATGTTTAATAGATTTTTACGCAATCATGTGTTTCCTTTTACAAATGTAAAACAAACAAACACCAAACCTAACTTGAAATTTCCTATAACCTAACGGTTGTCATTACTCTTTTATGAAAGAAAATATTATTTTAATAATTTTTATTATTTTTAAAGTAAAAATGAATCTTTGCGTTTTAGTTTACTAATTACAGTAATGAATACTGTTAAGTTATTCTTGACTTTTTGTCTAATCTTCTGCACTAAATCATCATAGTCCTGCAATTTTTCTTTTTGACTAGTCTAATTTTTCTACAAGTATACCTTTTTTTGTTAAATGTACTTAAATTTTCTGGTTTAATAACTGGATGAATAATCAACGTGTAAAGACATCTTAATCACAGTTTGACTTAACTTGCTATTATCATATAGATAGTTTTACACTTGATAAATTTTATTATTTAAAAAAGTGCCATTTTAAGCTGATTTAATGTCATGTACTTTAAAAATTTATTTCGTCACTATTGTCTAACCAACTGAAATAATGAATAATCAACATGTAAAGACGTCTTAAATCACAGTTTGACTTGCTATTAACATATATATAATTTTACACTTGATAAATTTGATTATTTAAAAAAAAATGCCATTTTAAGCTGACCTAGTGTTATGTCATACTATAAAAATTTATTTCGTCACTATTGTCTAACCAACTGAAATAATGAATAATCAACATGTAAAGACGTCTTAAATCACAGTTTGACTTGCTATTAACATATATATAATTTTACACTTGATAAATTTGATTATTTAAAAAAAAATGCCATTTTAAGCTGACCTAGTGTTATGTTGTACTAGAAAAATTTATTTCGTCACTATTGTCTAACTAACTGAATTAAAGATATATAAAAAATAAATAAGTTATAAACCTAAAATATTCTTATTGTACTTTTTTCTTTTTCTTTTTTTTAAACATAGGGTTATTTCCTTGGTTCTTACGTCAAGATTATTTGCTACCTTCATAGTGTTTTCTTTTCCCTTCACCTCTGCCATTGTCTCTCTATCACATCAATCCTTCTCCTTCCATCTTGCTTCTGAAGCAATTTTTTAAAATCTAAACTCAATCCTTTAGCTATTACTAAATAATTTTCTTTCTTTTTTTTCTTTTCTTCCAAAACTAATTTACTTTCAATGATATTTTCTCTTTCTATTTCTGTTTTTTTTTTTTTTTTTTTTTTCCTTTGTCTGTTTCTTTTTTAAATTTTTTTCTTTCTCTGAGAAATAAAGACAGCATTTACAGTTTTGCATGTAACTCCAACTGCCGCATGCGTCAATTTTATGTCCTTGTTTCATCGATCAAGGCCCTGGTTCATATGGCTCGCCATCCACCAAAGATCGCTCTCTGGATATTCACACACCAGTCACCTCCCCGGAGGACTCAACACAATTAAAGTCCAGGTCTCTCCCCCACAGGGGCAGCTCTGCAAAGAGTAGGTGCTTTTATAACACTGTCTCCGTCATCACTTCATTTTAGTCATTTCAACTAATGTTATTTTAAAGCTAATTTTCACTTGTTGACATAAATGCATTAGAATTAATAAGAGTTATTTTTCCATTGGGCTCATATCGTGTTATTTAACTTGACAATTTGCAATAAACTGTAACTTCCTTTGCTTCAATCTTTAAAATGGTTAACATAAACTAAAGTATTTAATGTTCATGAAATTTAAGTGTTCACAAATCTACTTTGAAAATGAAACAAAAATAATCCTGTCATAAAGTGTCGAATCTAGACACAAAAAAATTAAATTTGAGATAAAACCACTTAATTAAAATGACTAAAATTACTATTTAAATTAAAGCCTAAGTTTTAATGAATTAGTTTAATAAATGCTTTATCTAATATCTTTTAACTTCATACTTTTAAATTTATACTTACCAATTTTTCTTGTTAAATTATTTTTTATTGCTCCGCTTTCTACAGAGTTTTTATTCACTCTGTATATACTGTGCTTCTTGGGGTTTTAAATTTTATCCCCCAATGGAATTTCTTAGCTTTGCTACAGTATTCAGATCCGTATTTAAATATTTAAACTTTTTTTTAATTATTATTAATTTGTTTGCTTACTTCTTCTGCTACTCCTTCCTTTTCCTTCTTCATTCTTAACACTGACGGGCTTTTTATTAATTTTACTTTACTTTTGAATTTTCATATTTCTGAAAAATTAAACCTAAACATAAATTATAGATTTAAACACCTAGTTTAAATAATTAAGGGATAAAAAAAAAAAAAAAAAAAAAACTATTTCAGGTAAGATTTCAAACTTGTTTTTATTCCGTTTACTTTTCTTATCAATAGTAAACAATAACAAGCATCTGAATTTGATCTTTGTTAAAATCTCTTTATCCGACTCGAGGCCATTTTCATTGATATCCGATATCATCTTCATTGTATAGGAATTCTCCCTTCCATTTGTGATTGTTCCGTGTTGTCTTTTCCCCCACTGAAAACGCACCCTCACTCCCCCTCTGTGTCCCGTGACCATTGTCTTTGTTTTTCCTACCCTTGCACAATTCTTTTTAACAACCGCCTTGATGACTTCTCAATGAACCATCTTCTTATCTAATTACCCAACTCCTTGGCTCAGACTAAAATCAAGGAAAACTGGTTATCTTTCACAGGTTTTATTTCCTGCCTAAATTGTGTTACGAGGATGCTTTTATATATAAAAATAATAATATTAATAATGTCTAAAAAGTTATAGTAATGGATTCTATTGAGTCCTACGTGTTATTCCCAAAAAGTTTTAATTCATGAAGTAGTCGTAAAAATAAAGAAATTAGAAATAGAACGTTTGGAAGGTATTAGAATGATTGAGAAAATTCCAGTAAAATTGAGAGAATTCGAAAGGTTCTACAAATATGCAAATTAGGTGATAGTCCCTATAAAAATAGGTTTTGGGCAGTGAGTAGTCAGTTGTTACCAGGGTTTGCTGATTTTATCAACTCTGGTTTTGATTCGAGGATTTATATTCAGCCGATAGAATCTGTAAGAAAAGTTGCCGACCAACTAAAACCTGATGGAGAACCTCATGGAACTATATGGGTAAATAGATATTTCTGACTCTTTTATTGACCAAACTAATAATTATTCTTTATATACTCATTTAAGGATTTCCAAAAAGTATAGCACTTAACTTCCTCGCCAACTTAACTGGGTAAAGAAAACTATACTGATCTTAGCTCCCCCTTCTCTCCTCGTAACACTCACCAATAGTAAACTCTGTTTCTTGTTGTGAATGCAACAAAAATTGTATATTTGTAAATATTTTATTTCGTGTGTTTTGTAAATTAAATATTTGTCTGTGATTTATCTGAGTTTTGGTCAATCGTTTTTTTTATCATTTTGTTACACTTAACACGGAACAATTGATAGACAGGTCATTAAAGGTGAATCTGTTGTATCTACTTGATATATTATCGTCTTCAGTTCAACTGCTTGTCAGTTAACCGTTTTTTTTTTTTCTGTTTCAAGAACCAGTTATATGGGTTAGAACTTTATTTGGGTTTGTTTCATTGTTATTCTTTCATCCCTCAATTATTGTTGTCTGCTACAACCAATGCATACACAAAATTGAAGCACCTATTGAACTTATCTTTCTTGTTCCCCAACAAATAGTAATGTTTCTTTTTTTCATTTTTTTTTTTTTGTTTGGTCACTGAAGGATGAATTTCCTTCAAGGCACTTAATCCATGTTATTTGCATCAGAATTGCATTGTTTGTTGATCAATTGCATGCTGTTTCATTTTGTTTCTTTGCTTAACAAAACGTTTATTCAATTTGTTCTGTTGGTTGTCTAAGAAATTCTTTGTTTATTTACTGTTTCAGTTCTGTTTTGATAAAGTAGCATTTTAAACAATTTTTTCACTTGACTTTATACCTTACTTCTCATTCCTTAAAGTAAATTCACTATTAAAAAAGACGTGCTAAATTTTAAATAAAGATTATTGAAAACTTCTGTTTGAATAATTTGAGATAGTCCTTTCTTTTTTTCTTTTTTTTTTTCCCCATAATCAAAACTTTTTGCTTATGTAACTTTTCTTTTTTGTAATTGAGTCAATATAGAAATTTATTTCTTTGCAAAATCCATGCTAATCGGGTTTGATTTTTGTATTTCAATTCAGAATTTGTTATTGGTTCATATTGACAATCATGAAATATTTGTCCATTCCTTCAGTTTCCGTTTTAAAACATTGGCTAATAACAGTATTATTTTTTTTCTGTCTTTATATATTTATATATATATATATATAAATTTAATATTTTATTAAATAAAGCTTAGGCAACCATTGTTATTTGTTTTTGTCTCATTTGCTTTCATCTTTATTTTTTGAGTTTCTTTTTATTGCAACTTTGTCGGCTGTGAATCTACAGTTTTTATTTTGACGAGTTGAGATCAAAAGTAACTTAAAAGATAAATGTAAAAAAAAAATTTCTTAGCCATTTGGAAATTTTTCTACTATGTTAACATTGTCTTTTTATCAGGAATAAGAATTGTCTTTTGATTGAAACACTTATGAACCATTGACAGATTTCTGTTTTGTTTTTTTTATTGCTTTGTTTCTTTTTTTTTTTTTCACTTTTTGTTGACTTTTAAAATTTTTTTTATTTACTTACTCACCTTTTGCTTAAGAAATTTTTATGCAATCTTCCCCCAAACATTCTTGCTTTACATCCTCTTTATGTATCTCTTCATTCGTTATCACCATAAAAGAACTAAAATTAACTTACTCTAAGTTGATAAAAAAGATGTTCCCTAAATTAAAATGGGATCTCATTCGCTTAACATGTAATAATAATAAAAAAATAAAAATAAAAAAAAACTTTTCCGTTACACCCAATGGTTTGTAGGGCAGCGTTTTTGCTGTTTCCGTAACAAACTGTTTTTTATGGGGCAGGGTTGTTAGCCCTGCGCCCAACCCCCAAACCTGGAGGAAGGTGATTTTCTAAGCGTAGCTTAGACGTGACACACGGCTGAAAGTAGGGGGTACCCAGTGAGGATCGAACTCACTACTCGGTTATAATGATTCTAGTGAAACGATCTTGCTAACCATTACACCATGCCGAGGTGCCCTATTTAACATGTAGGTTTAGGAATATTTTAACAGAAATTTGATCCATGCAAAACTTACTTTTGTTTTGCAATTGTCTCAAATGATAAATGTTTATTTCACTTTCAAATATTTTATCAATGAAGCCAGTGCACAAATAGTGAATTGTCCTTATTGAGATTTTCTTTTTATATGAGTGGGAACAAAAAATAGATTGGAAAACCGATTTTACAAGTATATTGAGGTTCTCAAATATGGCAGGACTATAAGGGTACAAGAAATTTACATCCTTGTGAGAATTAATTCAGCTAGTAGCTTTATTTTTGTTTTTACCTGAGTAAATTTAATGCAAATGTGTGTTGTGGTGCAGTGGATATTGACTCGGGATGTCAAATTGGGGAGCCGAGTTCGAATTCCAGTTGAATTCCTTTCATTCACTTAAGCACAAATACCTTTGGGAAAGGTATTGATCCATCTCTTCCCTCCAGTTATGGGTTAAATAATAGGACAGATTAGGTGCTATAGCCTTGGCTGTCAACTAGTTTACTGCAGAAAGCAATGGCAACCTACTGCGGGATAACCTTCTGCCCAGTCAGTTATGTCTCTTTCGAGACCTGATCACCCAAAGCGTGTATCACATATGGCACGTAACTGACTGAAGTTTAATGCTTATGCTTATGGAAATTTTTTGTATCTTTACAAAAAAGATATGCATAATTTCTCTCCCTCTCTGTGGCTTTTTTTTTTTTTTTTTTTTTTTTTTTTTTAAATTTGGCCTCTCAAAGGTCTTCTCATATTAAAACAAACTTCTGACATTCAATACGGAATTATTTTTATTTTTTTTTAACCAAAAAATCATCAAGAATTACCAAAAAGATAGTATTTGACTAAAATCTAATAGCGATAAGTATATCAGCCTAGGAAGTGCACTGTAGTGCAGTGGATATCGGCTCAGAATGAGAAACTGAAGAACTTAGTTCGAATTCCAGTTGAATTCATTGCATTCACTTACAAGCAATCCTTGGAAAAGGTACTGATCCATCATTTCTCCTCCAGCTATGGGCTAATTATCTGGACAGTTTGGGTACTGTAGTCTTTGGCAACCTACTGTGAGAAAATCTCTTGCCCAGTCAGTCATATTTCTTTCGAGACATGATCGCCTGTGCATGCATCGCGTATAGCACTTAACTGACTGACTGCATAATTTATTGAATAATACTTAGTTTCAAACTTTCATACGTTTTATCATACAGAACAGAAATAACTTTGAAAATAAATTTTGTTAATTATTCTAACATCTGTCACCTTATGAAATTTATAATAGTGTAGCATTTAGTATGTTGCAAATTTGTTACGAACAATAACTTTTATAAAAGCCTTAGCAAAGAGAGAAAAACTAAGAGATACACTACCGGCCATGATTATTAGGCCACACTCAGTTTTTCATAATATTTTTAGTATTCATTGCCAAGTGGAAAATTCTAAATGAAAATTGAATGGATCTTTTGTTGCTATTACTTTGCAAATTTTTACAAGGCAAATAGCGACAATTTACACATCGCACCCTGTAGATTTTTTATATATACACACTGCCGGCCATAATTATTAGGCCACCCCAGTTTTTTTTAAAAAAATGATGTATTTCATACTATCTTTAGTATTTATTGCCAAGTGGATAATTTTAAATGAAAATAGAATGGTTCTTTTGTTATTATTACTTTGCAAGATTTTACAAGGCAAATAGCGACAATTTACTCATCAATTCCTATAGAGTTGCTCTCTCTCTCTCCCCCCCTCTCTCTCTCTCTATATATATATATATATATATATATATATAAATATATATATATATTTATTAGGCAACCCCAGTTTAAAAAAAATGAAAAAATTAGAATGGTTCTTTTGTTATTATTACTTTGCAAAATTTTACAAGGCAGCCAGGAAGCCTTTGCTTTGGCCAGCCAATAAGAAGAGGAGACTAGCATGGGGAAGAGAGCACGAAAACTGGACACCAGAACAGTTCTTTTGATGCACATGTTATTGTGCAGTATTAACAAAGAAGCATTCTATTTTCATTTAAGAATTATCCACTTGGCAATAAATACTAAAAATTGTATGAAATACATCATTTCTTTTAAAAAACTGGGGTCGCCTATTAATTATGGCTGGTAGTGTACATGGGATAGAAAGTTGTGGAGTACCATGATCGTCTACGTCCTGAAGGAATGTGGCACATAGAAGAAAATGAACAAGTACTCAACCTTTCCCAATAGTAATTTAGAACTTGGCAATGATATCAAATCCAAATCTCCAAGACATCTATTCAATGGTTACTTTTATTGTCGGTTTCTGGTTGAAAGGTCATTATCCACCCAAACAAATTCAGCTTAGGAGAGAAAAAGATGCCTTACGAAGAAAATGTATTGAAAGTGTGCTGATCTCCTGATGATAAACCTAAGACCAGGCTCATATCACCAATCATTGAAAAAAATATAGTGACACAATGTAATATGTGAGCTGGGGGAGTGATGTAATAGGGATTTGCTCAGTGTGGGCTAATTTCAAGAAAGAAAAATTAAGCACCCCCCCCCCAATTTCTTTCCTTCTGACCTGAAGAAGCTGATCTAACAAAGTCAAAACACAGTCAATAAAACAGTTTTCTACTTTGTCTGATTTATCAATAATAATCTTTCTGTAGGTTTAATATCAAGAACTTAATTTTTTTTTTTTTTTTTTTCATTCTACCCCAACTATGTTTTACTGAAAAATGCCTTGCTTGATTTACACAATACTTTCCACCTGCAAACTGTCTGCTTTTATAATCTCCGCCCTCCTCGGCATTCCTCAAGAATTTCAATTAGCAAATGTAACTTTACACACTTTGTGTCCTGTAAGTAGCCATACCACATCCTGTTATTAAGCTTGCGCTCAGTGCTAAATTGTAGGCCCTAGCCAAGAAATGACACCCTCTCCCCACTATCAATAAACCCCCCACACAACGCATACACACCTGAAATGAATGTGCAACTATTATACATTTTATTGTCCCTGTCTGTGCAGTGTGGCGCATATTTCTTGTCGGACCTTAATCAACACTTTTCAGGGATCTGTGAAGAAACACTGTCTTAGCAGCAGTCGTTTCTTTTTGGTATGTGACTGATTATTATTATTAACCACTGTTCAGAATATATATATATATATATATATATATATATATATATATTTTTTTTTTTTTTTTTTTTTTTTTTTTTAAATTTTTTTTATTGCATTTTCCGTTTTTAAAACTTCGTAAAGTAGTACAGCCGGTGGAAAACATTGTGATTTGTTGATACTTGAGGAAGGCATTTATGAAAAAAAAAAAAATTTTTTTTTTTCATAAGAAAGCATTCAGTTTTATTTTCATCATACTTCTTATCCGCCCATGGTACTTAAATAACATCCCAGTGTAATGTTTAATGCATTTTAACAATTACTTTTCAATTTTTCACATGCCTTCAGCTGCAAACTGCTCTCCCGTTGTCACCACCACCTCTTCTCCCATCTTAATAACAAACACTTGTTTTGATAGCTACTCACATTTACCAGTGTTGATTTTTATATATATATATATATATATATATATATATATATATACCCGGTACTGTGCAAAAGTATTAGGACAAGAACTATTTTATCTTTTTTGAGGCATATTGGTTGGCAGAAAATAAACAGTTTAATTAAATTAATTTTATTTGACTTACTCAACAGATGCTTTAACAAAAAAATACTTGTTACAAAATAAATTTAATATTTAGCATAATAGCCTTTTGCTTTGATCACAGCCTTCATTCTGTAAGGCATTTACACCACAAGCTTCTTCAATGTATCTAATGGTATCTCCTGCCAAGCAGCTTGTATTTGTTCCCAAAGTGTGTCGAGCGAAGTAACTTTAGATTTATCAATTCACCAATCTTTTCACTCTTTTTTTTTTTTTTTTTTTTCAGTTGGAGTAGATAGACTAAACTATCGCCCAGTTCACACTCCACCCACATCTATTGAACAGGTGAAGAGGCTCATCCCTTGTTCCCTGTTTAGGATGTGGCTTCCGGCTTTCTCTTTTCCAATCTTTTCACTCTTATGTAGCCCCCTGCACATCAGTGGCGTTACCGCCTTGCTTGGGGTGATATGATTAAAAAAAAAAATATCCAAGGATAATAAAATAATGAGTAACTTCAAAATAACTTGTTTACTAGAAAATAGGAAAAATTAAATATAACTTCTTTTTAACACATTTCCTTTACACCTAGTTTTAAATAATCAATATTTATTAGCAATTTACTTGGCGTCTTCACCCTGTATTTGAATTTCAGTGATTTTTTTTTTAGATAAATGACCCCTGTAATACTTTTGCACACTACCGGTAGTGTGCAAAAGTGTTAGGACAGGGGTGATTTTAAACTTTATTTTGATGCCTCATAAAAGATAAAATACTTGTCCTAATACTTTTGCACAGTACTGTACACTAACAATTTCTGCATTTTTTTATTCTTTCTTCCTCTTCCTGATATTTTGCTGGGAAAGAAGAAAGTTCTCGAATAGGTTGTTAGTTTTGTCAGTTTTAGTCAAATTGTTCTCGCTGTACAGTGCTGCATGAAGTCAGTTGGTCGGAGGGAAATAGCAAAAAGGCTTTAAATTTTTTTTCCCTTTTTTTTTTCTTTCTTTCTATCTGTTTCTGCCTCGTTGCTGGCACAAATGTTTGCTTGAAATTGGCTTTGGGCTGTGAGAGATGCTACTGTCAACTAAGCATCTTGCCGTCTCACTTTTCTCTCTCTTTCACGTGTCTCACTCTTATAATTAACTTCATAATTTTTGCATTAGATAAAGAGAAGAAACGGTCACGTTCCAAATCACCATTTGGAAAATTCTTCGCTCGTATACGTGATGGCGACGATGATGCGGGACCATCATCAGGTCTGGCAGGTAAAGAGAAATACTTTGTTGTTCATACTCCAACAGGCAGACAGAAATTTCCGACGTTAAAAGAAAAAATACGTTACAAAAAAGGAAGAAAAAAATGCTGCAGGTGCAACAAAGTTGTTACAATGCTGTCATTTTTTTCTTTTCATTGTTTTATTTGAAACATCTTTTCTTGAAAATAATAACAAATATATAGAACTTTTTGTGTTCCATAATTTTTTTCTGTCTTCTCTACATAATTTTTTCCTAAATCCCACGTATTTTTTGTTTCCTAAATCCCACTTATTTTTTGTTTCCTAAATCCCACATATTTTTTATTTCCTAGATCCCACATATTTTTTGTTTCCTAAATCCCACTTATTTTTTGTTTCCTAAATCCCACGTATTTTTTGTTTCCTAAATCCCACATATTTTTTGTTTCCTAAATCCCACTTATTTTTTGTTTCCTAAATCCCACTTATTTTTTGTTTCCTAAATCCCACATATTTTTTGTTTCCTAAATCCCACATATTTTTTGTTTCCTAAATCCCACGTATTTTTTGTTTCCTAAATCCCACATATTTTTTGTTTCCTAAATCCCACTTATTTTTTGTTTCCTAAATCCCACGTATTTTTTGTTTCCTAAATCCCACGTATTTTTTGTTTCCTAAATCCCACATATTTTTTGTTTCCTAAATCCCACGTATTTTTTGTTTCCTAAATCCCACGTATTTTTTGTTTCCTAAATCCCACGTATTTTTTGTTTCCTAAATCCCACATATTTTTTGTTTCCTAAATCCCACATATTTTTTATTTCCTAAATCCCACTTATTTTTTGTTTCCTAAATCCCACTTATTTTTTGTTTCCTAAATCCCACGTATTTTTTGTTTCCTAAATCCCACGTATTTTTTGTTTCCTAAATCCCACGTATTTTTTGTTTCCTAAATCCCACGTATTTTTTGTTTCCTAAATCCCACTTATTTTTTGTTTCCTAAATCCCACGTATTTTTTGTTTCCTAAATCCCACGTATTTTTTGTTTCCTAAATCCCACTTATTTTTTGTTTCCTAAATTGCACATTATTTTCCCTAAATCTCACATCAGGCACTATACTTCAAGTATTTTTCTTTGTTGTATCCAAATTCTGTATTCTATATTCCATACCCAACTTCCTTTGTGTTCTCTCACCCTGCTTATCATCTCTAACCCTTTGTTTATCCTCTCTTTTGTCTGTGGTGTTAAATTTTCATTGTACATCATAAAAGTAGAATACGAATTCATTCAAAAGAAACGCTATCAGATATCATCATTTTACATCCAGGGATGCAACGCTGGGCACAATTTTTTTGCGAGCAGTGGTAGCATGGAGTTTGATCTCATCACAAGTGACATCCAGAATTTGAGGTTCTCCCAACCAACTGACTAACATGATTTCAGCCCTCTTTGGCTGCCAGCTCCAAGCCTTTAAGATTATTCACATTTTAATACTTAGTCCATCAATGCTCCCTTCACCAGATTTCATTTTTTACAAATCTATCATCATTCGTTTTCACTAATCCTCACTTTATCCGATTTCATACGATTCTCTCATTAAAGCTGTCATCTTGAATTAGCAAATCTCTTTGACGTTAACACAATACTTTTTCTACTTTTACGTTCACTTTTGACCGTTTCCTGTTATGCTTTGCAAAACTTTAAACGTCAACATTTTCGGAAGTCAAAGAGAAAAATTCTATCTTTTTTCATTTTGTGAAAAAAAAAAACAAAAAAAAAACAGCTCATGTGTGAATGTGTGTGTGTGTTTAAAGGAATGTGTCATTGTCTTTTATGTGGTATCACAAAAATAATATTTCACATTTCAGAAGTGCCTGTCTCTTAAACAGACATCATGATGACAGTTAAAGTCGATTTAAAAAAAAAAAATCTTATTGTTCCAATTGTCATCTATTTTTCTACAGTTAATGATCTGTTGAAATTCGTGCCAAACACGTAGATTTCTATTTTGTAAATGTTCACTAAAATAAATTTAATAACGAGGTGAAATTTTTTTATATTATTATATTTACAGAAATTTCTTATGCAAAAGAAAAAGTTTTGATTTAAAAATAAAACTGATAATTTTAGATTTCCCTTTTGGTTTTATATCTTATTTAACAACTTATTAAAGCTCTTTAAGTGTTTAATGTATTACATGTACCACCAAGTAATAATTGTTTGCTCTGGGTGAATTTCAACAGATTATTTGTTTCTTTTTAGCTTAAAAATTGTTTGATACACTTTAAAGTTTTTAAAATATACATTTTTGTTACTTTTAGCCAAATTGTTTTTAATTTTAACTGTTTTACTAATTTAATTTGAAATTCTTTAAAAAAAAAAAAAATTCTAAGCACGTAAAATCCATTTTTAGAAAATATTGTAAAATTACTTGCCATGTCTTTTGGATTGTCAGTTATCATTTTTGGAAAAATGAATTTAATTTTAAACAAAAAACATACATCTTGCTACAGTTTGTATTTCAAGAGAAGACTTACTTATATGAAAGCAAACACTAAAAAAAAAAATCCTTCTTTCCATATTCAAAAATTAAATGATATGTCATGTCATTAAGCTTTAACTTAGGATTGTGAATCATTAACATGCCATTGCATGACCCACGTACATGTTTATGATGCTAGCAAATGATTTTAGCTGGTTTAATAATACTCAAAACATATTTTGAAGTGAACACTTGCAAATTTGTTCATTGTAAGATTATTTTATAAATTTTTTTTTTTTTAAATTTTGGCTTCTCTCCATCCGTTAATTTTAATAATTATATATTTGATCTGCAACCAAAAATAAAATGTGCACAAACCAAAAGACAATTAGCATTTTGTTAATTTTTCTTTTTCTTATAATTAAAGAGCAAAAGTGACGCCTATCAATTTCTTTTAAATATTGTGAATGCCCTTTTCTAATAGTTTTAAATGTTTTTCTATAATATTAGCCACACTCTATCCAGGAAACACTTTGATATTATGTCATATTGACAATTCAGTTTCATAACTGGGGTTAGCGCTATATATATATATATATGCACTTATAATTTTGTTTCCTTTGAATCTTATCTGCTAACTATTCTATTAACACCATGGTGTCTTGGGTACAGTGGGCTAGGTTTGTTTTTTTTTTTTACTTGATTCTTTTTCTTTTTTTTTTCTTTCTCTCTCTCTCTCTCTCTCCTCTATATTATTGCAAATTAATAGGATCTTGTTTTTGGTTTGCATCATTTTTTTTTTTTCTTTCTTCTTTTTTCAGAACCAATGCCTGGTACGGCCGAGGCTGAACATGCAGAGGGAACATTGATCAGGAAACATGAATGGGAGACACAAACTAAAAAGGCCTCTAATAGGTACATTTGTAAAAATTCTCTCTCTCTCTCTCTCTCTCTCTCTCTCTCTGTGTCCTCCTCCTCCTCTTTCTACTCTCTCCGTGTCTCCTCCTCCTCTTTCTACTCTCTCCGTGTCTCCTCCTCCTCTTTCTACTCTCCCCGTGTCTCCTCCTCCTCTTTCTACTCTCCCCGTGTCTCCTCCTCCTCTTTCTACTCTCCCCGTGTCTCCTCCTCCTCCTCTTTCTACTCTCTCCGTGTCTCCTCCTCCTCCTCTTTCTACTCTCTCCGTGTCTCCTCCTCCTCCTCTTTCTACTCTCTCCGTGTCTCCTCCTCCTCTTTCTACTCTCTCCGTGTCTCCTCCTCCTCTTTCTACTCTCTCCGTGTCTCCTCCTCCTCTTTCTACTCTCGTGTCCTCCTCCTCTTTCTACTCTCTCCGTGTCTCCTCCTCCTCTTTCTACTCTCTCCGTGTCTCCTCCTCCTCTCTGTGTCCTTCTTTGTTGGCTGGAACTGACTGCACCTCTCCAGAGGGGTAGAACACCCCTAATGAGGCCACCTGTTTGCCATGGGAGGTAACCCGTGATGCCTGAGGACAGAATCCTGGTATTTGAGTTCTCAGGCACTACATAGAAAACTTCTTAATTCCAACACTCAACTTTGGCCCTTACTTGAGAGCTACATTGGCAGGCAGAGAGGCTTGACTGATCAATTGGCTAGTCATGTCAAGCCCTAGAACCATTCCACCCACCAAAAAAATCTCCTGTGATAGGTCTGTGGGGATCAAGGACAATGAAAGAAAATATGTATATAGTCATCCGCAGACAGATCTGTTTCTGAGAATCACAGCTCATCAGTACAGTTAGACATCCAATTGCTTTTTACCAGGATTGAAACCTGACCAAATTAGGGTCAGTCAGTGATTCTACCTTTGAGCTATGGGCGCTCGGTAGAAGGAGGCAGACCCTTTAGTGTATGATGTATCATACGACAGTAGTTAGAGTGCTCTAATTCATTACTGAATGAGCAATGCATAGATGCTAGAGTAGCTACTGTTTTTTCAAAGTCTACCATTCTTCCAGAGTGCTCAAT
>JBBBDQ010029867.1:135000-186774 GCA_037127315.1 Ascarosepion bandense
ATCGATGTTCTGGAGCAAAATTGATGTGAATATAGTACTACAGACGGTGGCTATAAAAGACTCCCTATACAAAAGTTGCACTATGTGCCCAGTTTATATCCTTCCTAAAGATCCTATAGATCAAGAGTCGGCAACCCCCGGCCCCCAGGCCACATCCGGCCCATGAAGAAGTTTTGTCAGGCACTCCAGCTTAACACCTCGACACTAATTAATTTGCTGAGAAAGTGGCAAAGAAATTATCAGATTTCAGCAACTTGCAATGCCCCGTTTTTTTTTTTTAATTTAATTTCAAATCCACTGCTGACTTCCTTAAGAAATATATTTTGGCAATCGGGAAATATAAAAGTCTATTGAATAATGCAAAAATGATGGTATCATTATTTGGAAGAATATAGGCTAGAGAACAACCTTTTTACGAAAAAGAAATATATTAAAAATCGTTTAAGAAAAAGGTTGGGAGATGGTCAATGGTCAGTGGTAATGTTTCCAGTTTCTGAGAACAGGTTATCATAAATCCAATGCTGTCTCTCTCTCTCTCTCTCTCTCTCTCTCTCTCTCTCTCTCTCTCTCTCTCTCTCTCTCTCTCCCCTCCTCTTTTCTCTCTCTCTCCCGTGTCTCCTCCTCCTCTTTTCTCTCTCTCACCCGTGTCTCCTCCTCTTCTCTCTCTCTCCCGTGTCTCCTCCTCCTCTTCTCTCTCTCTCCCGTGTCTCCTCCTCCTCCTCTCTCTCTCCCGTGTCTCCTCCTCCTCTTCTCTCTCTCCCGTGTCTCCTCCTCCTCTTCTCTCTCTCCCGTGTCTCCTCCTCCTCTTCTCTCTCTCCCGTGTCTCCTCCTCCTCTTCTCTCTCTCCCGTGTCTCCTCCTCCTCTTCTCTCTCTCCCGTGTCTCCTCCTCCTCTTCTCTCTCTCCCGTGTCTCCTCCTCCTCTTCTCTCTCTCCCGTGTCCTCCTCCTCCTCTTCTCTCTCTCCCGTGTCTCCTCCTCCTCCTCTCTCTCTCTCCCGTGTCTCCTCCTCCTCTTCTCTCTCTCTCCCGTGTTTCCTCCTCCTCTCTCCTCCTCTCTCTCCTCTCCTCTCCTTCTCTCCTCCTCCTCTCCTCCTCCTCTCTCTCCTTTTCTTCTCTCTTTTCTTCTCTCCTTTTCTTCTCTCTTTTCTTCTCTCTTTTCTCTCTCCTTTTCTTCTCTCTTTTCTCTCTTATCTACAGTGATGTCTGGATGAACATTAGTATATCATACATTATCCCTGTACATATGATTCAGGGTTTTCTGCAATGGTTGGTGGAAATTGGTATTTTATGTCTTCAAATATTGGGAATTCCTTTTTACCACTTTGATTGAGCAAATGTTTCTTTAAAACAAAAAAGTCACTCTGTTGTTTTTTGTTGTCCCCCGCTCCTAACTACCACCCTACAGTTTGGGATTACATGTTCCAGCTTTTAAAAGAAAAATATTTATATATGTATTCATTTTCTATTTAGCAGGGTTTTTATTTTTAGTTACTCCATCACAAACTAAAAACTTAATCAGTTTTGTTTACTTTCATTTCAGGTCTTGGGAGAAAGCTTATATTATCCTTCAAAGCTCCGAACTTTCCTGCTACAAGGATTTGAAACATGCAAAATCTGTAAGTTCTAATCAAGTCAGACTTGCTTTTCCAGCTTTTAAAACGGCCAAAAACAATAGGTCAAGATTCGCTGAAAATTTTCATCTATTTTGATTGTTGCTATGACTGGGCAACAGAACTCGTCTTCACTTAGATAGTCAAGTTTTCAAAAGTTCAAAAATCTACCACATTTTTGTTTTACTTTCTCTACTAATTCAGTCAGACAGTTAAGTGCCATATGTGATACATGCTTGGGTGATCATGTCTTAAAAGAGACATGACTGACTAGGCAGAAAATATTTTCTCACAGTAGGTTACCATTACTTTCTGTGATAGACTGATTGCCAACCAAGGCTATAGAACCCAATCTGTCCTGCATAACTGGAGGGAGAAGAGACTGATTAATACCTTTCCCAAGGGTATTTGTGCATAAGTGAATGCAACAAATTCTACTGGAATTTACTCGGTTCTGATTTTTCATTCTGAGCTGATATTCAATGCGCCACGACACACATCCTTCCTAATTTTTATTTTTTTATTTTTATAATCATTTCACCCCAAGCAAGGTGGTACCACCACTGATGTGCAGGGGACTACATAAGGAGTTAAAAGTTTTAGGCAGGAGGAGAGTGAAGAGAAAGACGAACCAGCGACAGGGGGTGAAAGATAAAGGGCAAGAGAAGGATGGAAACACAGGAGTGAAGACAGATGCGAAGGTAGAGAGAAAGGAAAAGAACAAGATACACGGGGTGATGTGACAAGGGCTGAGTTAAATGGATAAGAGATGGGAATTGACATTGCATTTAAATTCCTGGAGGTCTGGAAAGCAAGTATATATGGAAGGGAGTTCAACAGGTGGGAAGCACGAGAAAAGAAGCTGCTGGAGTAGAATTGTCATCTGCATTTGGTTGATCTAATTGTAAAAGGGTGGGACCGCCAGTCAGGTTGCCTGAGTAAATTCTTGTGGAGGGGGCACCAGTGACCTAAGTTCATCAGAGCAGAAGCCATGAAAATATTTATAGAAGAGACAAAGGGAAGCCACATCCCACTGGTAAGAAAGCAACTGGAGTCGAACTGCCAATAAGCCGTAATTTCCAAATCAAATCAAATAGCTCTGGTTGCAATACTTACAGTGAAAATACAAGAAATATGGAACAAGGCCAAGATGAAAGGGGAAGACTGGTCTTCATCTGTCCTCCAATTTAATTTTGCTAGAAAACTATCACTGACAGAAACATACTATACTTTTCTTACACCGGAACATTCTTATTTATTGTTCTTCGTCGTTGTCCTGCGGCCTCGGCCGAGATAAAACATCACTACACCCCTCTAGTATTCCCTGTGCGTTTGAAACCCCGGCGCAGTTTATAGCGAAATTCATAATCTTGTCAAATAGCTGGATACTTGATGCTTCGCCAGGGCTACCAAGGGGTTTTTATTGTGACACCAACACTAGATGGGTTGCCTCCAGACCCCATCCTGTTATTTAACCCATAACTGGAGGGAAGTGATGGATTAATACCTTTCCCAAGGGTACCAGTGGTTAAGTGAATGCAGGGTACTCAACTGGAATTCGAACTCAGCTCACGGATTTCTCTATCCAAGTCGACATCCACTGCACCACAACGCACATCTGTCATTGAATGCTTACAGTGCCTGGTATTCCCAAGTGGTCACCCATCAAAGTACTGACCAGGCTCACGTTGCTTAACTTTGGTGATCGAACGAGAACCGGTGTATTCAACATGATATGCCGTAAGCATATCGTTCTTAACACAGTCACCACTTTTTATATGTGAAGGTTTACTTATAAGGAAACCTGTTAATATTATTAAAGATGTTACACGAGGCTGGTTTAATGTGGAAAGGTCAAATTTGTGGATATGGGTTTAGGGTCAAAATTGCCCAGTCCCTGCAAACAAGGTTGTGGCAACATATTTCACCAATGCTCCCTGTTAATATGTTGCGGCAATGCCTCCGATTGGAAGATTTTGTTGAGTGTGTAACCATCTCTTAGTTGCTGTTGTTCCTAGGTCCACTCTGACTCAGGGTGGTAGCATCTGTTGAGGTCCTAGCTATGGGTCAAAACACTATGAAAGTCTGAAAATAAATTTTTATAGTAAAAATTTTAACGGCTAAACATTTGACTCTCAACAAAATCCCTCTCTACAAAAATACATGAGCTCACTGGTGCTCCCTATATCTGAATTTACATGAGCTACTAGACTAGCAACTAGGTCCCACCCTTTTACAGTGAAACCGATAAAATGTAACCGCAATTTCTACTCTAACAGCTTCTTTTCTCGCATTTCCTGCCTGTGAAATTCCCTTCTGTATACTTGCTTCCCTGATGTCTACAATCTCCAAGAATTTAAATGTAAGGTCAATAGTCATCTCTTATCTATCTGACTCACATCCTTTCTCTCTTTTCTCCATCCACCCCATCCCCATCACACCAGTTTTCTGATCCGTCTATTACCCTCCTCCTGACACCCTCTATAGCCTACCCCTCTTTCTCATCATTTTTCCCTTTATGAAACTACCTGCGCAACAGTGGCAGTAAAATTGCTTTGCTTGGGGTGAAATGATTTTTAAAAAAATGTGAAACTGCATCGACAAACTTATTTCTTACCAGGAATACATATTCTAACCTATTCTAAAAATCTTGTTGGCATCAAATAACCAATTGAGGTTGATATGCTGTAAAACAAAACAAACCTAAATGATGGTCTTTTTGTGCAATGGGGGAGGTGCTGTTACAAGGTTGTAATCTCTAGGGCCACACCTTCTTCAAATTTTTTTTTTTTTTTTTTTTGTGCATATTTTGTCCAAAGGCAAACAGAGAAATAAAATATAGTTTGTCTGCCTGAGGGCATATACTGCACTTTGGTTCCGTCTTCGTGACTAAGAGTTAGGAAAAGGGTAACAAGTAGCACTGACTGGTCGTTCACTGAAAGGGGACAGATAAGTTGTAAAATGTTTAGCTCTGTTACTCAAATGATTGTTGTCAACTGAAACTGATTATACAGTCTAACCCTGATATAAGAGAGTTGTCGGGGCCGGACAAAAGTTCTCTTATATCCGGGTTTGGTCTATTTTATATACATTACCACAGGCTCTAATTTGGGACCAGAGAAAGTTTCTCTTATATCCGGGTCATACTGTACTGCATTTAAATATCTTGGAAATAACTACCTATTTCACTGCTTATAAGATGCCTGATGTATTAAACACTCTTCCAAATTTTGAAAGATTTAATTGTGGAAAATTTTTATCCCTGTACATCATAGCCCACCCCACTTTCCCAAATTTTATCCACTAACAGCCTGTCTACTAAGGTAGTTAGCTGATCCCCATTGCAGACACCTGCTCAGGTACATTCATGTTTGTTCCACACCCACAGAGCCCACCTATGTTTTACACTGAGTGGACTTGGATACAGTTTTTGGGAGAGAGCGTATTATCTGACAGGAACAACAATCCGAGCAAGGCCAGGACCCTCAGACCCTCGGTCATGATGACTTGTGATTTTATGCTAACACAACCATTGACAGCTCTCAAAGGGTCCCGTCTACCCAAGGCTTAGGTCAACCAGTGGTATGGCTTTTAGGCACTTTCCAAAGGTACTGCATGGCTGTGATTGCTTCCTTCAGACCAATAAGATCAAGAAAGCACTTACCTAACAAATCAACCATGATGAGATTCAAACCTGGACCTCATGGCCAGAAAGCCAACGTTCTAACCACATGTCTTTTTATTTCAGCATGAAAACCTGACTAATCGTGACAAATTCATCACAGACTGAAAAGAAGTACAAAATTTATATTAACTATCTAAACTTATTTATAAATGGAACTTTGTGTGTGCGCGCGCCTCTCCGTTACCTATAGACTCCGAAACGGCTGAACCGATTTTCTTGAAAATTTACAGTTATACTATAAGCAGCTGTGAGTTTCTTAGCTAGGTTTTGTGTTGAGGTACCCCCAATAAATATTGAAAATCGATAATCGAAAAAATCAGGTTATAGAAGGAGTGGTTCGATTTTAATCAAATTTGATACACTCATAGACAAAGATATAAGAAACGATATTCAGAAGTTTCAAGGTTGCAGTTCTTACAATAGTGCAGAAAATTTGATATCGATATCAGGAAATCAAAATTTGACTTACATCCATTCATTTTTCTTTCAGTCTACGGTTTCGCTTTAACATGAAACAGCTATTGCTTTTTAGTCTTTCATGCCAACGTCCAAAGAGTCTGAGCTCCAGGACCATAGATTAGTTTTAAAGCTTTCATTACACCCGAGCAACGCCGGGCTATACTGCTAGTATATATATATATATATATATATATATATATATATATATATATATATATATGCGATTGGTAAATTGTCGCAATTATTTTATTATTTCAAATATACTTTAGGCTGAGTCTGAGCTCCAGAACCATGGATTAGTTTTAAAGCTTTCATTACACCCGAGCAACACCGGGCTATACTGCTAGTTTGTAATATGATGATTACAAGAGAAGTTAATTCCTGTCACCAGCCTTTGATTTATAGGTTGCAGGGCAGTTTTAGGAGATATATTTTAGGAAATAATGCATCTTATAGGCAGCAAAATACAGTACTATATATTGTTAGACCTCAAAATATAAGCTTGTTTTAACCGGTTCACCCCAAGCAAGGCAATAATTCCACTAATATGCAAGAGCCTACTGGGAATGAAAGAGACTGAGAAAACTTCAAAAGGAGCTAAAAAAAACAATTTTAAACAAGAAACAAGGGATAAACCTATGCTGTTCAAAAGACCCGAGAGGAATCAATGTTCTTCGTTTCATTCTTGTTTAGGGTTGGGTTTCCAGTATCTTCTAAAATCTACATCAACTCTGTACTTGTTATGACTCTGCCAAAATTTTATTTACCATTTTTAATTATTTTTTTAATTTTTATTTTTTGGGGAGAAGTGAACCACATGATTGGTGCAGCTACATGTTACCGATAATATATAGCTTCACCAATCATGTGGTTCGCACTTCTCCCAAGTTTTTTGAACAGGAGTAGAGGTTTATCCTTTGTTTTCTGTTTAAGATTGGGTTTCCACTTTTGATTCTACTCTGCACTTTTGACCTGAACTTTATCTCCACCTTAACTTTGAAAGTTTATTTACTAATTTTTTCCCCCCTCCTCAATCATTACATTCTTTATTGAAAGCAACTTTT
Organism: Ascarosepion bandense; assembly: GCA_037127315.1. NCBI lineage: Eukaryota > Metazoa > Mollusca > Cephalopoda > Sepiida > Sepiidae > Ascarosepion > Ascarosepion bandense. The sequence goes on from JBBBDQ010029867.1 coordinate 141,818, forward strand.
GATTATTTGTTCATAATGAGTTTAAATTCTGGATGTAGAGAATATAAATTTCTGTGGCCATTTTGATATTGTCCAATTTTTTATTTAATGCACAAAATTTGATTCAGTTTGTTCTTGTTTTTTATTTATTTATTTTTGTTTATTTGTTTATTTTTTGTTTTTATTTTTGTTTTTTTTGTTTTTGTTTATTTTTCGTTTTTTGTTTATTTTTTATATATTACTGTTTCTTGTGATTTCATTGTTTCTTTGTGTTTGTCTATGCAGGATCCCAACACTCGTCTCCATCATGAGCCTCCCATCAACTTGACCGGTGCTACCTGTGACCGAGCACATGATTACACCAAACGTCCCCATGTGTTCCGTCTTAGAATTGCTACAGGCGCCGAATATTTGTTTCAGTGTAAAGATGACGTAAGTCAAATTTGTTTTTATATTTTTTTAAATTTATTTTCTGCTTTTTGTATAAAGAAAATGAGATATAAAGAAAACTCACTTTGAAAGTTTGTGAGACATTTAAATCTCATTGTGTTTAGTCTGGTGTATATCACAAACCTAACAATATGGAAGTGAAACTAAGTGAAAATCTAGCAAGTCGCATATTCTGTCAATTAAGTCTTTGTAAATATATAACAATCTCTGAATGCATACATTAAAAAAAAATTGTTTTTACTACATGAAGTTTATCATTCGTTTGCCTTGAACTCTCTGATTATAAGGAATATTACGAGGAAAGAATATTACATATGACTAAAATAAAACTATAATGGGGGGAAGGGATGGAGCGGCTTGGATTAAGAAATTGGAGATCTGAGCTCGAATTCCAGTCGTGTCATTACACTCGTTCACATGCTAATACCCTTGGAAAAAGTATGAACCCATACAGAGGATAAAGGGGTTTGTATAGGGGTCAACACCTCTACTTGTAAAAAAAGACACATTACAAAAAGCATTGAAAACAAGGAACCCACCCAGAATGGTGTGTGAAGGCGGAGAGGGGGGTCATCAATAGCCTATTCTTTCTGGGAGTGGGAGGTTTAAATAGAAACAATAAAATCATAGGATTATCCACCCTGTGACTTGGTGGGGCTGAGTTTAAATCGTGGGATTATCCACCCTGTGACTTGGTGGGGCTGAGTTTAAATCGTGGGATTATCCACCCTGTGACTTGGTGGGGCTGAGTTTAAATCGTGGGATTATCCACCCTGTGACTTGGTGGGGCTGAGTTTAAATCGTGGGATTATCCACCCTGTGACTTGGTGGGGCTGAGTTTAAATCGTGGGATTATCCACCCTGTGACTTGGTGGGGCTGAGTTAAAATCGTGGGATTATCCACCCTGTGACTTGGTGGTGCTGAGTTCCCTCCCCTTCCATATTCCTGAATTGTAAGCCAAAGAGGAATTCATTCATGTGTCTTGTGCAAATAGACCTGACAGAGCCCATCCCCCTCAAAGTCAAACCATGGTTAATGTTCTCCAGTTTGCCTTGGTCATGGACACACAGCTGTTGTTTCTATCAGAGAAGCTTCCCCCTCCTTCAGGACTGGCAATGCCATGTAATCACTATACTGACTGCATACATAGTTCAGTCAGTCAGTCACTCATTTAAGCACCATATGTTATACATGCTTGGGTGATCATGTCTCTAAAGAGACATAACTGACTGGGCAGAAAATCATCCCGCAGTAGGTTGCCATTGCTTTCAGCTGTAGACTGGTTGCCAGCCAAGGCTATAGAACCCAATCTGTCCTGTTATTTGACTCATAGCTAGATGAGGAAGAGATGTATTATATTATTTAATAGTAATTAGTGGGGGATCAGTTTATTACTTCATAACAATATAAAACGGACCCCCCACTATGTAGAAGCCTTAATCATGTTTCCAACTAATATATTCAGTCAGTTAAGTGCCATACGTGATACAGGCTTGGGCGATCATGTCTTGAAAGAGACATGACTGACTGGGCAGAAGATAATCCCACAATAGGTTGTCATTGCTTTCTGCAGTAGACTGGTTGTCAGCCAAGGTTATAGAACCCAATCTGTTTTGTTATTTAACCCATAACTGGAGAGAAGAGACAGATTAATACCTTTCCCAAGAGTATTTGTGCGTAAATGAGTGCAAGGAATTCAACTGGAATTCGAGGGAGCCTAATCTGCCCTTAGGCCTGACAATGCCGTGTCATCACTACACGGAATGCATACATAGTTGGGGATCCTAATCTGCCCTTAGATTGCTGTTATGATAAAAAGTTTTATCCGCCCTATCACAGGTCTTGTTTTTGCTGTGTGTCTATCTGCCCGCCTCATCAGAAAAGCCTGGTGGAGGTACCAGTTTAGTTAGCAATGACCTGATTATATGGCATACTCACGGCAATCTGGCATCTTGAGCTTACGGCCAAATCACATTGAAGCACAGGTTCTTGTAAGTTCATTAAAGTTAAGGAAATTGTTCAATACCAAAATGGATGACCGCTTTGTGCTGTAAGCTTGGATGTGTAGGTGGCAAAATGAACAACAGCTCAAAATTGGATATTGGAGTTCTGATTTTAGTCGGATCAGTTATACCCTTAGTAAAGCTATGAATCCTTCTCCTCTCCCTTCAGCTATGGGTTAATAAGTAGGACTTATTTTCTCTAGAAATTCTTGGCGCGTAAGTGAATGCAAGGAATTCAACTGGAATTTGAACTCAGCTCACCGATTCCACGTAATAAGTAGGACTTGCAACAAGAAAAAAAAATTTTTTCTCTAGAAATTCTCACAATTGAAAAATACTTGCTGGCTTTAAATAAACTATCATAGAAAACAATGAGGCATCTCAATAAAACCATGCTTATAAATAAATGTCTTTTAATGCTACAAGACGAGTATTAAAATACATGGTGGAGTGCTAAAAAGTTCTCGGTTCAACACACTTCACAACATCTGATCAAACATCAATGATCTCCCCGATGTAATAAGATCCCAAGTAGGCATATACGCAGATGACACCATTGTTTACTCTCGCCTCGATCAGAAATCTGCGGTGGTTGACAAAGCTAACCTCTTTGCCAAAAGACCTCCAATCTGTGGTGGACTGGGGTAAGAAATGGCTCGTAAATTATAATGCTTCCAAAACAAAGCTGTCTATTAACCATCATAGACAATCACTCCTACCCCCCATTAGCATGGATCAGGTTAGCCTCCCTGAGAGCAAAACACTACACCTCCTTGGCCATATCGAATCCGTAGCTAAATCAGCAGCTAAGAAAGTCGGTTCATTGTGCAGGGCAAGGAAGTTTTTCCCGTTTGAATCCATCCTGCACATATATAAATCTACCATCTGTTCGTGTATTGAATACTGCTGCCACATCTGATCGGGTGCCTCTTCTATTCACCTCAAGGTTCTTGACAAAATCCAACAGAGAATCTGTATTGTGATTGATACCGACTTGGCAGCCCAGCTGCAGTCACTCTCACCGGTGTGAAGTGGCTTTCCTGTGCCTCTTCTATAAATATTTTCACGGCTTCTGCTCCAATGAACTTAGCTCACTGGTACCCCCTGTGTATGAATTTACTCAAGCTAGTAGCAAATTTTATTCTGGGTACAGGCCGAATACTGATCATATTCTGTCAGGTCGCCTATCGAAGAAGTCTGTTGTTTTTTTAGACCCGAAACTTCTAGTGACATGTATAAATTTACACAAGCTACTAGACTAACAACTAGGTCCCATCCTTTTACAGTGAAACCGATAAAATGTAACCACAATTTCTACTCTAACAGCTTCTTTTCTCACACTTCCCACCTGTGGAATTCTCTTCCTTATACTTGCTTCCCCAACAGCTACAATATCCAGGAATTTAAATGTAAGGTCAATGGTCATCTTTTATCTCACTGACTTGCATCCTTTCTCTCAAGCTCTTTTTTGCCATTCACTCCACCCCCATTACACCGGTATTCTCATCCGTCTATTACCCTCCTCATGACATCCCCTATAATTAACCCCTCTTTCTTATCACTTTTTCCTATGTAACCCCCTGCGCAATAGTGGCAGTAAAACTGCCTTGCTTGGGGTAAAATTATTTTAAGGGGGGGGTCTTGGTTATCCTGAGAACTTTTCAGTTCTCTTCTAATAGATTCTGAAAGTATCAGATATGCATAACTGAAATCAATTGTTTGAACATTATTTTTGATCGATACTCGTATTTAAGTAGATATTCTGTTTTTAATTAAACAGTATTATATATTTATATCTACCGGCCTGATTATTTACGATAAATTTTTATTGCAAAAATGTGTGTCATTCAGCAGGCGAACCTATAGGGGAAGCTACCATGTGATCTGGCATGTCTTAGACCTCTCGACCACGAATGACCATTAGTCTAAACGAGGTTCAAGCAAATCATTTCAAATTGCCGGTTGTTTATTAACAAGTTTCGTTGATCTTTGTTATATGCATAACTGTTTGCACAATAAACTTATGAGTTACTGAGTTTTTTTGAGACGGATCCTTCTGTTGGCTCTTTTTCACCCTTTCTCCCCTGCTTTTTAACAAAAGGGTCATTGCATTATTTTAAAATTTTCTTTCAGGCTGAGTTGGAGTCTTGGATTCAGAAGATGAGCGCAGCCACCGGAGGGGAAAGCAGCGGCAGTACTGGTCCAACAAGATCACAGACGCTACCTGCAAAGACAGAGACCGAACCAAAACGAGACGAACACAAGCGAAGGAGTTTTTTTACATTGAAGAAGAAATAAAACGTTAACAGGGGAACGGGTGGGAAGGAAATCATTGCATACACGTGCGCACACATACATATACACGTACACGCACACATGCATAGAGCAAAAAAAAAACAGTAAGTTTGTTGAAGTCCTAACACAGAATTGCTTTGGGTGGAATCTCTTAAGCCAAGGTTGAGTTGTTGCTGCTACTGCTGCTGAGGTAGTAATTATTGTTTTGTTTTTTGTTTTTTTGTTGTTTTTTTTTTTTTTTAATAACAACAACAACAACAACATTTCCTGGAATCCACCAGCCTAACCTTTCTTTCTCTCTCTTATTCGCCTGCCTTCTTCTCTTAAAAGTTCTTTTTTTTTTTTTTAATACACACTGTCTCGGACCACAACACCCAAATCTTTAGCCTTTCGTTTCACTATCTGAGAAAGAGAAACAGACGTGTTAAGTTGAAAATAGCTTAAAAAGAATCCAACCGAATAAAAACTGTACGTGCATTTATTTATGTATGCTTATCGTTGTATATGCACACATACAATTTATTTACTCGATTCCCTTTTCATAAAAGTAAAATTTGATTTTTGTAAAAATAAATTTTTTTTTCTGTGCCCTAAACATAAAGATGAAAAAATAAAATAGCATTTTAAAAAAAAAGAAAGAAAAGAACCAACAACCCCCCCTCTCAGATCTGTTTCTTCATGTTGTGATTTAGTCAAATTTTTCGTGTCTTTGGCTATGCTTATAACCCGCTTTATAAAAGACAAGCAAACATTCCGTACTGAAAGAAAGAAAAAGAAAAAAAATTTCCGAAAGATGATAATTTTGTTAGGACGGAGATAAGAGCTGAAAAATTAAAAACTCATCTAAAAGAAAATTGAAGGAAAAACGAAAACAAAAAAAAAAAAAAAAAAAAGGAAAACGCACTGCCATCTGACAAGATTTTTTTAAAAAGGAATTTCGCAATCTCTTTTATTTTGTCAACCCTTCTATGTACATAGATGTGTGTATGCACGTCAATAACTGCGTACATAGACTTATGTATGTGTGTGTGTGTATATATGCATATATATGCAGACGTATACATGCACAGTTTATGGTTTTTATTTTTCCAAACTTACATTTATTTTTTTTATAGAACTGTTGGGTTCCAGGGAAGCAAAAAAGAAAAAAAACAGAGGGGGAAAGAAAAAATGACCCCCCCTCCCCTAAATCAAATTCCCAAATGTTTTAAGCCAGATATTGTTGAATTTTAGCTAGATGTAATAACAGATTCGTATTCAAGTGGCAGACGACTTCTGCTGTCAAAGAGATCCAAATAAAAATTCCAAAATAGATGGGTTTTTTTTTTGTTTGTTTGTTTATTTGTTTTTGTTTTTTTTTTGGGTTTTTTTTTGCTAGATTTATGTTTGTCGGTTACGGTCTAGTTTTTCAGCAGCAGTTACGGTTTTGCCCAATCAACCGAAAAAACAAAGGAAAGAAATTATCGCATTCCATCTATGCAAAATAAATAAATAACTTGACCAAACGTTGTGGATTCTTGTGAAAATCTATTAAAGAATTTTAAAAGGAAAGAAAAAAAAAACTGACATTGAGATGCTAAGCATTATAAAAGGGTAATTTTAAGCTCAAAAAATGTTTTACATTGTAAAGTGTTTTCACTCTTTTTACCTTTCAAGAAAAGAAAAAAAAATGCAATGTCTATTGGAATAAAAGAAAGAAATAAAGAACAAGGAAAGAAAGCAAAAATGGATTTTAAAAAATTTTTAATCATTGTTTTTAGCAAAAATAATTTTATGCCTAAATGAAATTCACGCATTCTTGCTTGTTGACTGACTACAAAAGGATTGAAAAAAAGCAAAAAACACGTACCATATATGCACACGCATAACACACGCATACTTACACACAAGCGAATTACTGGTCATGTTGATATAGTTGGGAAGGGGTTACGTTCGGATTTCAATGCGTGATTCAAAATAATACATAAAATTTCTGGGGACAGGTGTGTAATTATATGAGAGAAAACATGTAACAAATATCCAAGGTAAAAATTTGGAATGCCTGCTTGTGTGGTTCTGCCAAATGTTGTGTATATCTGGAATTATCGAGAGTCTGTGATTGCCTGTTGTTTTTTTTTTGTTTTTTTGAGGGGGGTGTCGCCCCCTTTTTTTTGAGTTTTCATTTCAAACTTGTCAGTCTCTATTTGCAGATATTTGTTAGCATGCATAATATTGTTCAGTCAAGTTGGTTTGATTTTGGTCGTGGGAGGGGGAGCTGAAGATAAACGGATCTGTGTTGTAATGATGCTTTTATTTTTTCCTTTAAAGTACTTTTTTCTGCCTTAAATAAGGGCTTTCTTTTCTTTATATATATATATATATATATATATATATATATAGTGATTGATTTTCATGCGTCTACAAAGTGTTCGCAAATTGTAATGAGCCATCGTAAAAGAAAGCAGATAGTAATAAGATTCCCCCGACCCCCACTCCCCCCAAAATTCTATTACTGAGTTTGAAATCAATAAATCTCGTTTGATCCCACATGAACTGTCAATTTCATTATCTGCTGCTGCTGCTGCCGCCATGACGTTTGACTGTGACTTGTGGTTTTTCTTTCAAACAAATGTTGGCGTTTGTGCTCGATAATTGAACCACTAACATGTTTTGTTTGTTTTTTTTTTTGTTTTTTTACCTTTTCTCTTTCTTCAATAGTTACCCTTTCTCAACACGTTAGACACAGCTGGCAGACTTTGTGCTTTACGTTTTGGAAAGAGGTGAGGAAAAGAAAAATCTCTCGAGACAATTTAAAGATTTTTGTTCTTAGTCAGGCTTTTTTTTTGTGTGTGCGTGTGTAGACCAAATTCTTTAAAATTGACTTTGTGAATCTGGATTATTCCGTATTTAATGATCATAAAAAAACCAAAGCAGTCAGACGAACCTCTTGGTTCTTATATTCTGGTACTGACGAGGCGATTCTCTGAGCATAGCTTAGATGCGGCACAAGGTCGAAATTAAGGGACATTTACTGAGTATCGAACTCACTACTCAATTGTAATGATTCTAGCAAGAAGCTTGTTAACCATTACACCACCTCGAGGTGCCCAATTCTGATACTGACAAGCAGACAAAACACTCAAATCAAGATGTTAAAAAAAAAAATATTTAAATCATTTATCTTTTAAGGTATTTGTTTAATTGTTCAAAATGAACAAGGTCTTTCTTTTTCTTTCATTAAAAAAAAAAACGTTTCAGATGTGGCGGGGTGATAAAAGGCAAGATTTTAATTGTCCAGAATAGTCTAGATTCACAATGACTAAAGAAAATAAAACAAATACCAGTAAGATAGCAAAGAAGGGGAAAAAAATACAAATGGGTATTTCCTATCTTCTCTCTCTCTCTCTCTCTTCCTCTATGTCTTCCTCTCCTCCTCCCTCTCAATATATATTCATCTCTCCCTCTTTCTTTCTCCGCTTCTCTTCCTCCTGATCTGATAACGTAAATCAGGGAAATGAAACATAATTCTCTATATTTCTTTTCTCTGACTTTAATTACATCTCATCGTGGGAGCCTGTCGGAAAAAAAATCTTTTTAAAACCTAAAACAAGGGACAAAAACTGCCATGACTGTTTAGTCAGATCTTCACTCGACGAAGAAGATCTGCCTAAAAGGATCGTTTTTTTTTTTAATATTTATTTTAAGCAGGCATAAAATTTATAACAAAAAAAGTTGTGTGTGTTTTATTGTTTTTTTTGTTCTGTGTCTATTGAACCAAAATAAAATCTAGAGATTTTCTTTCATCTCTTTCCACTTTTTGCCCCTTAAATCAGGAGGAATTATCGTATTTTCAATTTTGCAATCTCTTGGCTCTGCCAAATTCCTTCTTAGTTGAAGACACTATTCGTTGGCCGCTCAATAACATCGTCTTATGTATTGAGGAAGAAACAAAGACACAACAAAACTTGTTAGTAATTTCATGAAAAAAAAAAAATTTTACAAGCATATGAATCAGATGCCTTTCTTTTCTTATCTCCCTCTCTCCCCTCTCCTTTGGTGGAACTGGGTTTTTTTCTGGGTTAGGACTTTACAACAAAACTTTTTTTTCACTCCCTCTGCTAAGGAACCGATTGGGTGGTTGGTTAGTAGTTTTAAAACAATTAAAATCTAAACTTTTTTTTTTTTTATTCTGGGAACTACTCAGTATTTGATGTCAAAAAAAATTTAAAAAAAACAAACTAAAACCAGGCCCTATTGATATTGGTTTGAAATGTCGCCCTGTCAAATTTGATAGGCTTTTGTACAGAAGTAGGAATTACTCTTTCTTTCCTTCCAAGCTGCTCAAAAAAATAAAATAAAATAAAATAAAATACTTCAGTTATTTCTTTCACTCTAATTCTGCTATTTGCTTAAATAATCAGTGAGAGTGGAACAGTATGAAATCCTAAAGAAATTAATTACGATAATAATAATAATATGCTACAGACTTTTTTTTCTCCTTTTAAATTACTTTCAAATCTTTTTTTTTCTCCACTTATTTTTTTTATTTTTTATTTTTTTTTTGAAAAAGAAATAATTTTTTGTATTTGCTTACAAGATAAATAAAATGACTTCTCACTGTTACCTCACGTGTTGTACATTTTAATGTCATAATTTGATGGTCATTATCACTTCAATTTAAGACTCATTTAATTCCTCTCTTGGCTTTTAGTTAGAAATTTTGGCAAACTCGGACCTCCATACTCATTAAAAAAGTGTCAAAAGGAAAATTTTTCTCTTGTTACTGACAAGGAGTGAAGGTAGTTAAAATAATTGCAATGTTTGTTTTAACAACTGATGATTAAAATTGTAATAGTCTAAACATTATATATATATATATATATATATATACATTTGGAGTTACATAATTTTTTTTGTTCTTCAGAATTTACAATAAAAACTACTTTTTATCTTTGTTCCTGATGACTTCACAAATTTGGAAGAGAATTGGACTTTTGTTTATATTAACTCTTCAAACAGTCTGACATGGTGTTTCAGCAAGTGTCCTGCCATAACAAAACAATTATCCCCTCCCCTTATTGGTGGTATCTTCTTCTTCTATGTGCCCTGTCCCTTCAGGCCGTAGGCGATCATGGCTTTCCACATTTCCCTATCCCTGGTGGCTCTGAGCACACTTGTTACACCATGCAATCCTCGTTCTGTCATCCACCTGATTAGGTCCTTCAAATATGTTATCCATTGCTTTCTCTTGTCTCTTTTTCCCTCTATCTAGCCTGTTAGTATCAGATTCTCCAAGCTCTCCTTCCTCATTGCATGTCCCGGGAACTTCAGCTGTCTTTTCCTGATGTTCAGTATTAATTTCCTTTTTGTTTCCATCATTTCCAAGACCTCATCATTGCTCACATGCTCGATCCATGATATTCGCAGCATCCTTCTGTAGAATCACATTTCAGTTGCTTCAAGATTTTCCTTCATCTTTGATGATATTGTCCAGCATTCACTTCCATATTGAAGGATGGGCAGCACGTAGCAATCCAGTACTCTCTTCCTAGTTTCTAGCAAAATTGTCCTGTTTCTTAATACTTTACTCAACTTCTGGAATGCTTTGCCATGCCAATTCGCCTTCGGAATTCTGTGTCGCACTTTCCGTCTTCTGTTATAACGCTTCCCAGGTATTTAAATTTTTGTACCTGCTTAATTCTAGTATCCCCGACCTGGATTTGGCATATTTGGCTGCCCTTTTTACTGATGGCCATGCATTCGGTTTTCGTGCAGTTTATTTCTAGTCCTTTCTTGTTACTTTCTTCAGCTACCTTCTGTAGGATGTCTTGTAGTTTCCTTTCTGTGTCTGTTATCAGCACTGTATCATCTGCATACCTTAGGTTGCTTAAATTGTGACCTCCGATTACGAATCCAGGCAAAACTTCTAGGGTCCTCAAAATATTCTCGCTGTGCAAGTTGAACATATCTAGTGAAAAGACACATTCTTGTCTTACGCCTCTTTCTATCTTTGTATATCTACTCAATTCGTTATCTGTTCGTATACAAGCGGTTTGCTGCCAGTAAAGATTCTTGATTACTCTCAAGTCTTTCCCAAATATGTCCAGGATGTCGAGCATCTCCATCAATTCTTTGTGGACTGTTTTGTCAAACGTTTTCGCATAATCTTACTGAGGCCTAATGATTATTCCTAAAGTATTTAACCACATAAATCACCCGTTCTTTTACATTGGGAACTTCTAAATCATGAGCCAGCAGATTAAAAAAAAACAAAACAGGTTAACTCCACACTGTAAAATAGCTTCAGAAAATTGCCATGTTTTTCAATAAAGTCGGAAGACCTTTGATATTGGTAGTGTGCAGTAACAGATCAATGCATTTAAAGCAAGAAGCGAAAATTATCAGAAATGAAGTGAAGTGAATGTTTTGACTTCTCTTGTTACACCAGGTTACCCTCTCTCCGTCATCCACCTGATTAGGTCCTTCAAATATGTTATCCGTTGCTTTCCTCTGTCTCTTTTTCCCTCTATCTGGCCTGTTAGTATCAGGTTCTCCAAGCCCTCTTTCCTCATTGCGTGTCCCAGGAACTTTAGCTGTCTCTTCCTGATGCTCAGTATTAATTTCCTTTTTATTTCCATCATTTCCAAGACCTCATTATTGCTCACATGCTCGATCCATGATATTCGCAGCATCCTTCTGTAGAACCACATTTCCCATATTCTTTGTGAATCGGCTACGAAATCTCACTTACTTCTTCTTCTATATGCCTTGTCCCTTCAGGACGTAGGCACTCATGGTTTTCCACGTTTCCCTATCCCTGGTGACTCTGAGCATGTCTTCTGTTACACTGTGCAATCCCTGTTCTGTCATCCATCTGATTAGGTCCTTCAAATATGTTATCCGTTGCTTTCCCCGTCTCTTTTTCCCCTCTATCTGGCCTGTTAGTATCAGATTCTCCAAGCCCTCTTTCCTCATTGTGTGTCCCAGGAACCTCATTGCTGGACAATATCATCAAAGATGAAGGAAAATCTTGAAGCAACTGAAATGTGGTTCTACAGAAGGATGCTGCGAATATCATGTTTCGAGCATGTGAGCAATGATGAGGTTTTGGAAATTATGGAAACAAAAAGGAAATTAATACTGAGCATCAGGAAGAGACAGCTAAAGTTCCTGGGACATGCAATGAGGAAAGAGGGCTTGGAGAACCTGATACTAACAGGCCAGATAGAGGGAAAAAGAGACAGAGGAAAGCAACGGATAACATATTTGAAGGACCTAATCAGGTGGATGACGGAGAGAGGGTTACCTGGTGTAACAAGACAAGTCAAAAAATTCACTTCACTTCATTTCTGATAATTTTCTCTTCTTGCTTTAAATGCATTGATCTGTTACTGCACACTACCAAGATAATATCACAGGTCTTCCGACTTTATTGAAAAACATCACGATTTTTTAAAGCTATGTTACAGTGTGGAGTTAACCTGATGTTTTTTCTTTTTTTTTTTTCATCACTAGGTATATGTGCAGTGATACTTCAGATTAGAACTCTGAAGGTGGTGGTGGTGATGGGGGCACTTAGAGGCCAAGATTTTTCTATGGAAGAGGGGACAAACTTAAGCAGCGTCTTCATTTTCATACTACGCCACCATCATATACACAACTTAATAAGTTTGACGGAGCTGAAGGAGACTACTACCACCTTTTAAATTTGTTCTTTATTTCTTTATTTTTATTTATTTTTACTTTTTTTTTTTCAGCGCAGTCTTATCGGTTATTACATAAAGTTTCTGATTATCAAAAAAAAAAAAAATTGAAAAAATTTCAATATTTAAACATTTTTTTAGGGGGGGGGGTCTGTTTCTCATACAACGTTATAGTAAATCGATCCTCCATTTTGGAACCACTCCCGTTAGGGTCGCTTTTTGTTCTTTTTTGAAACAAGTTGTCGCTCTTGCTTTTGTCTTTTTCAAGTTTTCTTCAGTTCTTACGATAGCATCTTCCTCGGAAACTCCAAGAATGGCTTTATTCAAAAATTTCGCAAAGGATTCAGTTGTTGAATATGAGCAAGCAAAAAAGTTAATTGCACAGGATCGATTTCCTATAAGGTTGTATGAGAAACTGGGCTCTCACTCCCTCCACTAAAATTCTTTAAATATTGAATTTTTTCCAAATTTATTTTGTCAGTCGGAAAGTTTAGGGTTTCATCGATAAGATTGCACCGAAATAAAGTAAAAAAAAAAAAATTGATAATCAACAAATTTACAGGTGGTGGTAATGTCATGGCGGACCACTCGCCAGTACTGGCCAGTGGTTCCAAAATGGAGGATCGATTTACTATAACGTTGTATGAAAAACTGATCCCCCCCCCCTTAAAGTTGTTTAAATATTGAAATTTTTCCAAATGTTTTTTGTCAGTCGGAAAGTTTAGAATAATCCATAAGATTGCACTTAAAAAAGAAAAACAAATTTAAAGGTGGTGATAGTCTCCTTCAGGGCCGCCATGAGTTTGAGTATAAGTAATGGAATAACTTCATTCATAGTAGTGGAGTTCTAATCTATTCCTGTTCTCTTTTACACTCTCAAGCTGTCAGAATATGAGAGAAGAATTTCAAAACAGAATCAAATGTCTTATTCTATTAATCTGTTTTTTGTTCTTCTTTCAAACTGGTCTCTGTATGTGTCCTTGATGAAAGTTTAATGAAAAAGAAAATGTAGAGGGGAAAAGTGCTGAAGATCAAATCTTATCGAAATCAGAGACTAATCAGTTTAATAAATTTACGAAGCTTATAAAAGTGGGGAGGCCAGCCAAATTTCTGGGGGTCCTTGGCCCCTTCTGCACCATCCGTAGAATCACCACTGTATATGTCTACAAAAATAGTAACCACTATTAATTATGTTTATTTACAAGAATAATTTTATATTTACAACATTCTAAGAACTAATACAATGCAATATTCATCATTTCAGTCGGTCATTTTAATTCCATACATGATACACGCTTTAGGCGCTCATGTCTCAAAAGAGACATGATTGACTGGGCAGAACATGACTTTCTGCGGTGGACTGGTTGCTAGCCAAGGATATAGAACACAATCTGTCCTATTATGTGACTCATAACTAGATGGGGAAGAAATGAATTATATTATTAAGTATTAAATTAGTGAGGGATCAGTTTATTACTTCATAATAGAAAACCGATCCTCCACTTTATGACCAGTAGAAGCCTTAATTATGTTTCCAATTATTCAGTCAGTCAGTTTAGTGCCATACGTGATACAGGCTTGGGCGATCATGTCTTGAAAGAGACATGACTGACTGGGCAGAAGATTATCCTGCAGTAGGTTGCCATTGCTTTTTGCAGTAGAGTAGTTGCTAGCCAGGGCTATAGAACCCAATCAGTCCTGTTATGTGACTCATAGCTAGATGGGGAAGAGATGTATTATATTATTAAATAGTAATTAGTGGGGGATCAGTTTATTACTTCATAACAATATAAAACTGATCTCCCACTTTATGTCCAGTACAAGCCTTAATCATGTTTTCAACTATTATATTCAGTTTGTCAGTTAAGTGCCATACGTGATACAGGCTTTGGGCGATCATGTCTCTTTCAGTTTATGACTGGATAGACAGAAGATTTTCCCACAATTGCCATTACATTCTGCAGTGGACCGGTTACCAACTAAAGCTATGGAACACAATCTGTCCTGCTATTCAACCTGTAGCTGGAGGGAGAAGAGATGGATTAATACCTTTCCGAAGGGTATTTGTAAGTGAATGAAACAAATTCAACTGGAATTTGAACTCAGCACTCCAGTTTCTCATTTTGAGCTGATGTCCATTACCTCCACCACGATTTTTTTTATTTATAGATTAACTAAATTTACCAAATTATTAAAATATGCAAATCAGCGATAGGGAAATTTTTATTTATTACTAACAGTATAGCCCGGCGTTGTTCGGGTGTAATTGAAAGCTCTAAAACTAATCCATAGACCTGGAGCTCAGACTCAGCCTAAAGAATATTTGAAATGATAAAATAATTGCAACAATTTACCAATCGCACCTAGTGTGTGTGTGTGTGTGTGTATATATATATATTTATATATATATATATATTCTAGCAGTATAGCCCGGCGTTACTCGGGTGTAATGAAAGCTTTTTAAAACTAATCCATGGTCCTGGAGCTCAGACTCTTTGGATGTTGGCACGAAAGACTAAAAAGCAATAGTTGTTTCCAGTTAAAACGAAACCGTAGACTGAAAGAAAAATGAATGGATGTAAGTCAAATTTTGATTTCCCGTATCGATGTCAAAAAAGTTTTCCGTCGCAAACTGAATTTTGAAGGTTAAATAAGACCTCTGAGTAAATGATAGCATGGCTGGAACTAAAAACTACAATTATACCTACTTAGAGCAAAACCCGAAGCAAAAACCAAAATAAAAGGGGCTGAAAACCTGATTTTGATCAGACCCGGTAGGATATCGGGGTATCGATTTCTAATATCGGAGTCAAGTCATCCAAGGATAAACTAACCTAAGTAAGTCCATGAAAACTTATCGTACCTATCGGGAGTAAAATTGGAGAAAATGGGCCATATTGATGGCTTAATATCGGTTTTTGATCAGATTCGATAAAATATCGAGGATATCAATTTCTGATATTGGGGAAAATGAATCGTCCGAGAAGATCTACTAATGTTTGAGACTAAAAACTATAATTTTAACCAGTTAGAGCAAATTCTGCAGCAAGAACCATGACAAAAGGGCTGAAATCCTGATCTTGATCAGACCTGATCGAATATCGGGGTATCAATTTCCAATATCGGGGAGAAATCGGAAAAAATAAGTAGCCCATGGCCTGACCGGAAGCCTAAAGAATATTTGTGTGAAGTTTGGTGAGAATCGGACAAAAATTGTGGATTTGCATAAATGACATACAGACAGACAGACACACAGTTGCCTTTTATATATATAGATTTTATAAAGTTCGAATCAATTGGCAGCCAGCTGGTTTTGCCAACCATTGTAATAAACAATCTAATTGTGTTTATCATTTTTGTTAATTCTCAAGAGCAAAAAAAGTACAAATTCTCTTTCATATGTTTAAATTTTATTACGATTCTAATCTTTGCTTTTTATTAACATTGCCGAGGGAGTTAAATCAGTAGCAGCGTCGGTGGGGGTAATCCATCTGCATAATTGATTTTAATATTTTTACTCGTTTTTATTTAAAAGCATTTTAGAACCCCCATTTTTGTATTCATTTTATCTGTTCTATGGAAATTTCGCACTTGGTGTCTGAGTATAGTGTTAATTTTGGTATGAACTAGCAAGGTAGCCCTGTTTCCCTCGGGTAGTTTAAGGAATAATAAGAAAAAAAACATGATGAATTTACATAGCAAATACTTACATAAAGTCCCCCCTCGTCACTTTTATAGATATAGATTAGCCCGGTCTCACTCGGGTAGTTTAAGGAATAATAAGAATAAAAAACATATATTTTTTTTTTGTTAATCATATCACCCTGAGCAAGGCGGTAACGCCACTGATGTGCAGGGGGCTACGTAAGCGTGAAAAGATTGGAAAAGAGAAAGCCGGAAACCACATCCTTAAACAGGGAACGAGGGATGAGCCTCTTCACCTGTTCAATAGACGTGGGTGGAGTGTGAACCGGGCGATAGTTTAGTCTATCTACTCCAATTGAAAAAGAAAAGAGTGAAAAGATTTCAAAAGAGAAAGCCGGAAACCACATCCTAAAGAGGGAACAAGGGATGGGCCTCTTCACCTGTTCAATAGACGTGGGTAGAGTGTGAACCGGGTGATAGATCTATCTACTCTAAAAAAAAAAAAAAAAAAACATAGGATGGTGGATTGCTAAGTTTTAACTTAGTCAAAGTGATTTCTGCTAAATTAAAAAAATAAAGAAAACCAATTAAACATGAAAAGTTTAAAATTAAGCAAAAAAAAAAAATGACTTTTAAGAATATTTCAAACAAAGTTGATTCCCATCCCAACACGAGGGAACTATCAGGAAGGTAAAAATTATTTTTAACTTTTAGGTCACACCAAGTGGATATTGGGGCGAGGTTGGGTTAGTCAATTGAAATAGCCAGTGAGTGACACCAAGAGGGTAGCAAGACGACCAGATTACAGCCCGCCAAGAATAGAAAAGGAGAGACAAACTAACATAGGGCCAGCGAAAAAGAAAGAAACAAACTAGCAATACACCAAAGAGATTTTTGCTAAACATAGCAAATACTTACACAACGTCCACCCTCGTCACTTTTATAGATATAGACTAGCAGTTTAGCCCGGTTTCATTCGGGTAGCTTAAGGAATAATAAGAATAAAAAACATATGATGAATTTACAGAGCAAATACTTACACAATGTCCACCCTCGTCACTTTTATAGATATAGACTAGCAGTTTAGCCCGGTTTCACTCGGGTAGCTTAAGGAATAATAAGAATAAAAAACATATGATGAATTTACATAGCAAATACTTACACAATGTCCACCCTCGTCACTTTTATAGATATAGATAACAATGTAGAATGTCTCTATTGGATTTGGGTGGGAAGCGAATATTCGAAGAAACCCAAACATAAAACCACGAATTTATTCGCCTGAAGAGAGTCAATTTTAGACTCGAAGCACGTGTAGCACATCATGGACAATTAATACTTCATAACTTGTATAAATACCAAAACAACAAACATACACTTTAAAGAAAACGTTCACGGCTTCTCACACTTTTTATTCTATATATATATATATATATCAATTAAAATAGGATTAATTCAAGGATGTTGAATGACCATTTCGATAACACATCACCTCAGCAACAAAAAAATCCTTTAGAAAAATTTTTTAATAAAAAAAATTTTAATAAAAAATTTTTTTAATATTAATTAGGATCGGGTTTTTGGAATTTACCTTCCTGCTTTTTCTGCTTGGATTAAAGTATATATATATATATATATATATATATATATATATATATATGAACGATGCGTAGATAAGAGTGAACATTGAAGGCAACACTCAGAGGCGACAGACTGTTTCATGCTAGGCGCAATTATCAGGCTAAGGCTAGCAACAAACAGTCTGTCGCCGCTGAGTGTTGACTTCAATGTTCACTCTTTTATATTTACATACGCTCTGTTTCTGGTATTGAGCACTTTATCGCACACCTTAAAACTATATATATATATATATATATATATATATAATTCAGCTACAGAAATCCCATTTTGGCTGGTAAATTGACAATTTGTATGCTAGATATACACTTTTTCTTATCTGAAAATCAGTCTCCTTTTTTTTAGAAGTGTAAAATTAGTAGGCACTTATTAGCACTGAAAAATCAAATTGGTGCATAGTGTTAAAATCTAAATCTAATCTTATTTATAAATGGAACTGTGTGTGTGTGTGTGTGTGTGTGTGTGTGTGTGTGTGTATGTCCGTTACCTATAGACTCCGAAACGGCTGAACTGATTTTCTTGAGAATTTACACAGTTGTACTATAAGCGTCTGCGAGTGTTCTTAGCTAGGTTTTGTGTTGAGGTCAGTCAGTTAAGTGCCATGCGCGATACACGCTTGGGCGATCATGTCTTGAAAGAGACATGACTGACTGGGCAGAAGATTCCTTTAAGTATTTGAAAAAGCAATGAACGAAGCAACAATGGTATCTACGAGTTATTCGCACGGTATAATGATAGCGATTAGATAAAAATTCACATCGCTGACAAGACAAAAATCATAAATCTAAACTTATTTATAAATAGAACTTTGTTTGTATGTGTGCGTCTGTGTACCCCGACACAAAACCTAGCTAAGAACACTTGTAGACGCTTATAGTACAACTGTGTAAATTTTCAAGAAAATCGGTTTAGCCGTTTTGGAGTCTATAGGTAACAGGGACACACACAGACACACACACACACACACACACGCACACAAACATCTTGCCTTTTATATGCACATATATATATTATCGATTTTCTGCACTATTGTAAAAACTGCAACCTTAAAACTTCTGAATATCGTTTCTTATGTCTTTGTCTATGAGTGTATCAAATTTGATTAAAATCGGGCCACTCCTTCTATAAACCGATTTGTTCGATTATCGATTTTGGATATTTATCGGGGGTACCTGCGTTGTGGCGCAGTGGATATCGGCTCGGAACGAGAAATCGGGGAACCGAGTTCGAATTCCAGTTGAATTCATTGCATTCACTTACGCGCAAATACCCTTGGGAAAGGTATTAATCCGTCTCTTCCCTCCAGTTATGGGTTAAATAATAGGACGGATTGGGTTCTATAGCCTTGGTCGGCTACCAGTCTACCGCAGAAAGCAATGGCAACCTACTGCGGGATAATCTTCTGCCCAGTCTCTAAGATTACAATCAATAAATTTTCTATTTGAAATACATACAAATCTACAATCCGCCCGTGCATTGAATACTGCTGCCATATCTGGTCGGATGCTCCTGCTATCCACCTAGGGGCCCTTGACAAAATTCAATGGAGAATCTGCAATCTGATCGATCCTGACTTGGCAGCTCGGATACAGTCAATTTCTCACCGGCGCAATGTGGCTTCACTCTGTCTCTTCTACAAATACTTTCATGACTTCTGCTCAGATGAACTTAACTCACTGGTACCCCCATACATGAATTTATGCGAGCCACAAGATTAGCAACTAGGTCCCACCCTTTTACTGTGAAACCAATAAATTGTAAACGCAAATTCTACTCCAGTAGCTTCTTCTTTCGCACTTCCCGCCTGTAGAATTCACTTCCATTTACTTGCTTTCCTTGAAAGAGAAATCGGTGAGCCGAGTTCGAATTCCAGTTGAATACCCTGCATTCACTTAAGCATTGGTACCCTTGGGAAAGGTATTAATCCGTTCCTTCCCTCCAGCTATGGGTTAAATAACAGAGTAGAACTTTGGAACCCTGCCCTTAAAATCAAATCCCAATGAATCTTGATACTCGAAAAGAAAAATAAGTATTACGAGACAAAACTTATAAAAAAACAACAACAATAAATTGTTGAAAGAAAAAGGTATTACCAGCAATAAATTAATAAAATTTAGTTGGCAATAAATGACCCGCCGAGGTTGATATGCCATAAAAACAAAACAACCAAATCATTAAAAGGCCACGTGTTTCAAGGGTTGTTCCTCTTACGAAATGTTAAATTTGGTTATGTCATTTTTTTGGTCACTATACTTTTAGATGTGTGAACTGATTTACGACAGGGGGTTATCATCGCCTACTCGAAAGTTCAACGAGTCATAACTTTCTGATTAAAAAAATACTTTTATTCTCAATTTAATACCATAAACAAGTAATATTTGTTTCAAATCAGATTAATTTAACTGTAAATTTGCTAATTTTCCAAAATAACGCGTGAGAGATGTATTTTTTTATTTTTGCAAGATTTTTAAACCGAGAATTAACTTTTGTTTAAAAATGTGTCAATCGCTCAAAAAATGGCCGAAAAACTAAAACGTTTCTAAAATATCTCAAAATTTTAGATTCCAATGAATGTTTTGTTTTCTATTTGAAATACACCTGAGTATTTTGCTTACTGGAAATAGTAACCGTAATCATTTAGCTTTCGATTAAAATAAAATTAAAGTTTCAAGAATTTTTTTTTTTAGATTCAGTTCAAAAACTTATGTATTGAAAATGAGTGGAGGTACCTACTTAAGATTGTCTCAGTTACAGCAAGACAACACTTCTATCACATGAACGTCAACTTGCCCTAGCTTGATGCCAAAGAACTGTGTCTGCATATTATCCTCAAACGTCAGTCTACCAGTAAAGACCCCCTGGTATTTTGGGCGCCAGTTACAATGGAGTGGCCAGTACGATACGACTTCTAAACGGTTTCTATACACAGTACGTTAGCCGAAGGAAAAAAGACTACAGCGCAAACTGAAATTGAAACTATCAAGAACACCCCGCAGAATGACTGCGAAAGCTCGTCACATCTTGGCGGAAAGTCATGTCTAAGAACGGTGTCCTATTTGTAGACGGACATTTGCTTCGCGGACAATTGCGTAGCTCTGGTAATTTTTTGAAGTTACCATATTTTCTTAAGAGTTACTCTATGACCCGAACCACTCCCCGGTCTCACACTTGGCTGAATATGTAGGTTGCGTGCGTTAACTGACCGTAAGTTAGTCGCACCTGAGTCGGCAGCTATTCGATTCCGTTCCGTCCCCAGGTGACTGAAAATGTCAAATCACTCGAAATCCCTTACTTCCTCTGCCACGCTGTGATTTCTGATCTCAGAGAAAGCTAAAAACCCGAGGAAAAGGAGGCGGTTGTCTTCTTGCTGCATTCGTCGACATGATATCTGCGTTGTGGTACAGTGGATATAATCTTGGAACGAAAAATCTTGGAGCTGAGTTTGAATTCTAGTTGAATTCCTTGCAGTCACTTATGCGTAAATACCAATGAAAAAGGTACTAATCCGTCTCTTCCCTCCAGATATGGGTTAAATAATAGGACAGATTGGGTTCTATAACCCTGGCTGGCAACCAGTCTACCGCAGAAAGTAATGGCAACCTACTTTCGAGACATGATCGCCCAAGCGTGTATCACGTATGGCACTTAACTGACTGACTGAATGATACTAATAATACTTATGAGAAAATTCCATTGTCCATTTTTTTATATTAAAAATTCGAACGCCCGAATTTCAAACAATAATAAAATATAAACAAAGAAAAGAGTAAAAAAGAAGAAAAATAGTCTTTAGTTGGGTTAAAGTCTTTGGGTCATTGGTCCACAGAGAAAAAATGGGTTTAGAAAAATCTGAAGGTTTACAGAAAAAACAGGTGTGGTTGAGAAATGAATGTGATCGTCAGCGAAGATTCCCTGACCGTCTCAAATGTTGTTGTTGGAGATTATTCGTTTGAAGTTGTCGACACATGTTTCTTTCAACACAAGTTGCTGGGGTGGAGAAAGTTTTTTCATTTGTATCGGAACGGCTTAGAGGCAGTTGCATGTTTTACCTGGAAGTTGAAATATCTGAAATTTTTGAGAATTTTTTCCTGAAAATAGGCTAGAGAAAAAAAAATTTTAGTTTTCTATTAGTGGTCAAATATTTCATATGGTGATGTTAACCCTCTAGGGCCATTCGTATCATATTTGATACAGTATGAAAACAAGCCTTGAAAGAAATATTTTCCTGAAAATTTTTTTAAGAGAAATATTTTATAAATTTCAAATGAAAGCAGTACTGACTGCTCAGTCAATGAATACCAAATGTTTCCTTATAGGGAAATACCAAATGTTTCCTTATAGGGAAATACTGTATCAAATATGATACGAATGGCCCTAGAGGGTTAATTTCTAACCAATAGACACTGATTTAAACGGTGTGTGTTTTGTTGCGGAATCTTTTTGGCATGTTTGTAAGATTCTTTGTTATTGAGTAGAAAATAAAATTTGAACGTGTTTTAATATGGTATGGACGTGACTATATAATTATGTTTATTTCCTATACGTGAACAGACTGGTTCACTTGTAAAAAATCGGGATATTTTTTTGTGTGTGTTTGTTGGATGAGGGTAATTTATTGATGTCAATAAAAAAAAAACCTTCGAGCCACAACATTTGTCAAAATATAAAAATATTTGGCGAACATGAAGGAGACTAACACCATCTTTAAATTTGTAGTTTTTCATTTTTGTTTTTTTTACATTTTTCAGTGCAGTCTTATTACATAAAGTTTCCGATTATCAAAAAAAAAAAAAGTTAGGAAAAATTTCAATATTTAAACAATTTTAGGGGGGGGACTCAATTTCTCATACAACGTTATAGTAAATCGATCCTCCACTTTGGAGTCACTCGTGTGGGGGTCGCTTTGTTTTTGTTTTTTTTGGGGGGTGGGGGGGGACGAGTTGTTGCTCTTGTTTTTGTCTTTTTCAAGTTTTCTTCAGTTCTTACGATGGCATCTTCCTTGGAAACTCCAAGAATGACTTTATTAAAAAATTTCGCAACGGATTCAGTTGTTGAATATGCACAAGCAAAAACAGTTAATTACACAGGATCGATTTACTTTAAGGTTGTCTGAAAAACTGCCCCCCCCCCTTTAAAAATGTTGAAATTTTTCCAAATTTATTTTGTCAATCTGAAAGTTTAGGGTTTAATCGATAAGATTGCACTGAAAAAAGTTAAAAAAAAATTGATAATCAACCAATTTACAGGTGGTGGTAATGTCGTACAGGCGAGTGATTCCAAAATGGAGGATCGATTTACTATAATGTTATCTGAAAAACTGAGCTCCCCGCCCCTAAAATTGTTGAAAAATGGAATTTTTACAAATTTTTTTTTATTAGTTGGAAAGTTTAGGGTGTAACCGATAAGATTGCACGGGGGTGGGGGGACGAAATATAAAGGTGGTGGTAGTCTCCTTCAGATCCGCCAAATATTGATATTTGCCGAATTAAAAGGCGGGGTCCTGTTCATAATATCGACACAGTGTAAAAATCGATTCCTTAACTTTTTACAGGGTTATTAGTCTTAGTTGTTTTCTATACGAAAATAAACATTTTTAAAAAATTTTTTTGAGGCGCGGTTACAAAATTTTTTTTTAATAACGAACAAACTGACATACATATTATAAGAAACAATAAAAAAATTACCTAAATTAATAACAGAATTTCCTTTTATTTTTAGTTGAAGATAAATCTAATCTAATCTAAATCTAAACTTATTTATAAATGGAACTTTGTGTGCGTGTGTGTGTGTGCGTGTGTGTGTGTGTGTGTGTGTGTGTGTCCGTTACCTATAGACTCCAAAACGGCTGAACCGATTTTCTTGAATATTTACACAGTTGTACTATAAGCGTCTGCGAGTGTTCTTAGCTAGGTTTTGTGTCGAGGTACACCAGATAAATATCGAAAATCGATAATCGAAAAAATCGGGTTATAGAAGGAGTGGTCCGATTTTAATCAAATTTGATACACTCATAGACAAAGACATAAGAAACGATATTCAGAAGTTTCAAGGTTGCAGTTCTTACAATAGTGCAGAAAATCGATAATATATACATAAAAGGCAAGATACTTGTGTGTGTGTGTGTGTCTGTTTATCTGCCTGTATGTCTGTATTTTTTTCAGCCCTTTTATTTTAGGTTTTGTTTCGGGTTTGGTTCTAAGTAGGTATAATTGTAATTCTTAGTCTCAGCCATGATACCATTTACTCAGAGGACGTATTTAGCCTTCAAAATTCGGTTTACGACGAAAAAAATTATTTGATATCGATACCAGGAAATCAAAATTTGACTTACATCCATTCATTTTTCTTTCAGTCTACGGTTTCGCTTTAACTGGAAACAACTATTGCTTTTTAGTCTTTCGTGCCAACGTCTAAAGAGTCTGAGCTCCAGGACCATGGATTAGTTTTAAAGCTTTCATTACACCCGAGCAACGCCGGGTTATACTGCTAGTATTTATAAAAATAAAAATGGTTTGTCTCTATGTCCTTCGGAAAAATATCAGACAAAAAAGTAAAAAGAAAATTAAAAATATCAATATTAACATATTTTACAGTCAATGGCTGAAAAAAGAAAAAAAATCAGGGATCAATTTGATCAATAAACAAAAAGAGTCAGACCCATTACATCGCTAAAAAATCAATATTTTACGATTTTGACAAGTGCTCTGCCCGGGAATGTGAAACTACACGTATTTATTTCCTAAAAAAAATTATCCCACCCCTGACAAATGCTTATTAGGATATGCTTTGTGGTACAGTGGATATCGACTCAGAACGATAAATCGAGGAGCTGAGTTCGAATTCCAGTCGAATTTCTCCAAATCACTTACGCGAAAATACCGTTAGGAAAGGTATTTTAATCCGTCTCTTCCCTCCAGTTATGGGTTAAATATTAGGCTAGATTGGACTCTATAGTCTTGGTCGGCAACCAGTCTACCCGCAGAAAGTAATGGCAACCTCATCATCATCTATTTATCCATCACACCCAATGGTACATAGGGCAGCAACTTTTTGTTGCTGTTTCTGTAACAGAATGTTTTTTACAGGGCAGGGTTGTTAGCCCTGCGCTCAACCCCCAAACTCCAAACCTGGAGGACCGGTGGACCATTCTTGGTTCTTACGTTTATAGCACCTGGTATTCCAAAATGGTAACCCATTTAAGTACTGACCAGGCTCGATGTTTCTTAATTTCGGTGATCGGACGGGAACCGGTGTATTCAATACGACATAGCCGTAGAGTCTAAACTATGGCAACCTACTGCGGGATAATCTTCTGCCCACTCAGTCATGTCTCTTTCGAGACACGATCACCCAAAGTGTGTAACACGTATGGCACTTAACTGACTGTATTCTGGGAATGCTAATCTACACACAATTATTTCCTAAAAAATTATTTCCGTTTTTTTTTTTTTTTTTTACAAGTGGACCAACCTATTTAAGTTGTTCCCTATCACAATACCTTCCAGGTAGACATGGTGTTGTCGGTAGATATTTACCTCGTCCCCACATTAAGACGTGGATACGGCACAAGCTAAAGGCTTAACGTGGGGATTCTGAACGCGTGGAAACGGGCGTGGTATTTTCATTTATTATATTTGAAAAGTTTTATTAAGGGAAGCGATTCAATATGGACTATTTTTAGAGTTATCTACCCTTACTAGAATGTGCGTTGTGGTGCAGTCGATATCGGCTCGGAACGAGAAACAGGGGAGCCGAGTTCGAATTCCAGTTGAATCCATTGTATTCACTTACGCGCAAATACCCTTGGGAAAGGTATTAATCCGTCTCTTCCTTCCAGTTATGGGTTAAATAGCAGGACACACTGGGTTCTATATCCTTGGTCGGCAACCAGTCTACTGCAGACCTTCCAGTTATGGGTTAAATAAGAGGACAGATTGGGTTCTATAGCCTTGGTAGGCAACCAGTCCACCGCAGAAAGTATTGGCAACCTACTGCGGGATAATCTTCTGCCCAGTCAGTCATGTCTCTTTCGAGACATGATCGCCAAAAGCATTTATCACGCATGGCACTTAACTGATTGACGGAATATAATAGTTGGAAAGATGATTGAGGCTTCTACTGGTCATAAAGTGGGGGATCAGTTTTCTATTGTTATGAAGTAATAAACTGATCCCCCACTAAATATTACTTAATAATATAGTACATATCTTCCCCATCTAGCCATGAGTTAAATAACAGGACAGATTGGGTTCTATAGCCTTGGCTAGCAACCAGTCTACCGCAGAAAGTAATGGCAACCTACTGCGGGTTAATCTTCTGCCCAGTCAGTCATGTCTCTTTCGAGACATGATCGCCCAAGCGTGTATCACGTATGGCACTTAACTGACTGACTGACCTTTACTTTGCACATTCACGCCTTTATAAGATGGAGAGCTCTTTTTTATTTTACAAAATATTCTAATTAGCACTCATATAAATCACAATTTCATCGAAAAAAAAAAAAACAGAAAAAAGAAAAGAGACCACCACTGTTCTGTAATAGCCAATAGAATATAGCTATAGAACCCAATCTGTCCTGTTATTTAACCCATAACTGCAAGGAATAGACGGATTAATACCTTTCCCAAGGGTATTTGCGCGTAAGTGAATGCAAGGAATTCAACTGGAATTCGAACTCGGCTCTCCGATTTCTCGTTCCGAGCCGATATCCACTGCGCCACAAAAGTACCAATCCATAATAATCAGAGAGAGGTATAGTAGCCGTAACCTAGCCAAAATTTGACTATGATCACAGTTCTATGATCTGGTGTCTAAAAAGTGGTGATTTTTTTTCCCACAAGGCTTGAAAGAATGATACTTTAAGAGAGATTGGGGTAGGTGGAATCCTCCCTTGAAATGCTGTCTCGTTAATAATTTGGCACAGTGTGAAATTATAAGCTGATTGCCTTTTCCCAAACCAAACATCCATTACCCACAAAATTTGAGATCATTACCCCACTGGGATAATTTACCGCTTGTTACATCGTGGGTGTGATGAGTGCTCTCTGTTTCTTTCTCTCTCTCTAATTGGCCGACCGAAAAACGTGAAATAATTAGCCAAGTCGATCACGTGGTCAGCTCTAAACGTACACTCATTTTTGTACAGTAAGACATATGACACGGGTCATTGAAAGTTTATTTTTTTTGTTTTTTGTAAATTGCTCTTTTTTATTGGTTAATAAATATTTCACACTTTCTCGCAAAATTTATCTTGTTTTTTTTTTCTTAGCACGAAAGCAATCTTTTTTCCAATTGGTCAAACACTAAGCTTGCAAACTGTTAAGAAAAGAAAGTTATTTTTATTTCGTAATCACCAAACATTCCCAAAGGAGAGCTGCATTAAACTAAAAAAAAACAACAAAAATTTAAAAAACATGAAAACAACAACAACAACAACAACAAAAAACAAGATTTTTTTTTTAATCGTAACACCCCGAGCAAGGCGGTAACGCCACTGATGTGCAGGGGGCTACGTAAGAGTGAAAAGATTGGAAAAAAAAAAAAAAAGAAAAAGTCGGAAACCACATCCTAAACAGGGAACAAGAGATGAGCCTCTTAACCTGTTCAATAGACATGGGTGGAGTGTGAACCGGGCGATAGATAGATCTATCTACTCCAATTGAAAACAAAACAAAAACAAAGTGAGAAGATTGGAAGAGAGAAAGCCGGAAACCACATCCTAAACAGGGAACAAGGGATGAGCCTCTTCACCTGTTCAATAGACGTGGGTGGAGTGCGAACCGGGCGATAGATAGATCTATCTACTCCAATTAAATTTGTGATCAGTATTGCATTTCTAGAAATTCCGTGAAATTAATTAAAGGTGTGGGATATTCCATATAAACCTTTCTCTACCCTTTCTCAAAAAAAGTAGACTCTTCGTACAAAGAGCCTTTTAGCTAATCATTACTTTGAACTTACAAATTTACCTTTTCATTGGTCGAGACACTCTAAAACGGAAATGGATTTCTTCAGTCGCGTCAACGTCTTCGGAGACGTTTCCAGAATTCCAACCAAACGTATAAGTGGCAATATAACTCAATTCGAGTCAGTCAGCTTACGAACTCCAAGAGATGCCGATAAAATTGACGCGTGTCTAATCGCTGATCCGCGTAAAAATAACACTTTACTCAACAATCGACCTCGTTGATATTCTTCCTGCAATGAACTTAAAAGAGTGAATATTCCTTCACTTCCCGAACAAAGTTATTGTTTTACATTTAATCCAACAAAGGCCAATAAATCTCGACAAACTATATTTCTATGTAACTAAACAACGCACAGACACACATACACATTTCGATAACTTTTTATTGCAACAACAGTCTATTGTATTTTTTTCTACCAAATCCCAAATATTGACTTTTGTTTAACTATACTCTGCATGAACAATCTTTCAGACATTTTTTTCACTTGTGATTATCAACAAGAAATTATTCAACCAGGCATTAACGTTTTGATTTACATAAAATTCTTTTGCTGTTGAATTTTTAATCACTCTCTTGTGGTCATGTCTTGCATGACAATTTGTCTTATTTTCCTTTAATATTGTTGTGTGGCATACGAACGAACACGCTACAGAATCCCATGATTCAAAGAAGTTTGTTTCTAATATAAATTCTGTATTCGACTACTCACAACAAAGGTGGGGTAATAGATGAAAAAAAAAGTATTTTTAGCAAGATTTTCTAAAAATAATAAATGCATAAATAACCTCTTTAATTTGTGAATAAGTCCTCAAAGTTTCGGACAATTATTTGATTTTTGCAAGAATTTCAAAATTAATGTTTTTCAACGTTAAAAAAATTACTTGCTCAATATTACTTACCATTATAGTAACATTTTGGAGCACTTGACTGACAATGAATAATTTATTGGTAGATATTCTTGCCATTTTTATAAAAATTAATAACGATTTAAAATTTTTCCAAAATGGTTTGTCAACAAAACATAGAAAGGGAGATAACATTTGTTGGCTAGGGTTACGGGCCTTAGATTTCTATTAAACAGTCTTGATTTTTGATCTCGCTTTTGAGAAAATATATTGGAAAATTAAAACAAAAAGTAATTTGAGGTATTAAATAATTAGGAAAAAAAATGTATAATGGTCAAAATAATCGTATATTTATTCCAATGATCTTTCTTTGTATTTCGTAGATATTTAATTTATATAAATTAATGAATAAAAAATATTCTCTGTTCGAAGACCGAGCCCGAAGACCGAGTCACGACTGAGTCATTCACTGTCCGAAGAAAAGTCGCGACTGAGTCGGTCTCTGTCCGAAGGAAGAGTCCCGATTAAGTCGTTCTATGTCCGAAGACCGAGTCCTAACTGAGTCATTCTCTGTTCGAAAACCGAGACCCAATTGAGTTTTCCTCTGTCCGAAGACCGGACTCCTACTGAGTCATTCTCTGTTCGAAGACTGAATCCATACTGAGTTATGCTCTATCCGAAGACCGAATCGCGGTTGAGTCATTCTCTGTCCGAAAAAATGAGTCCCAATTGAGTCATTCTCTGTTCGAAGACCTAGTTCCGACTGAGTCGTTGTCTGTTCAAAAACCGAGTCCAGACTGAGTCATTCTCTCTTCGAAAACCGTGTCCCAATTGAGTCATTCTCCGTTCAAAGACTGAGTCATTCGATGTCCGAAGACCGAGTCCATACCGAGTCATTCTCTGTCTGAAGACCGAGTCCCGTCTGAAGACCGAGTCCCGACTGAGTCATTCTGTCCGAAAAACGAGTCTCGACTGAGTCATTCTCTGTTCGAAGACCAAAAACCTGACTGAGTCATTCTCTGTACGAAGACAGAGTCTGAAGACTGAAGCCCGGCTGAGACATTCTCTGTCCGAAGACTGAGCTCCGACTGAGTCTTTCTCTCTCCGAAAACCGAGTCCCGACTGAGTCATGCTCTGTTCGAAAACCGAGGTCCCGACTGAGTCATTCTCTGTCCGAATACCGGTTCCGGACTCAATCATTCTCTGTTCAAAGTCCGAGTCCCAACTAAGTCATTCTCTGTCTGAAGACAGAGTTTCAACTGAGTCATTCTCTGTTCGAACACAGAGTCCAAAGACCGAGTCTCGAATGAGTCATTCTCTGTCTGAAGACAGAGTCCGAAGAACCAGTCTCGACTGAGTCATTCTCTGTCTCAAAGACCGAGTTCTGACTGAGTCATTGTCTGTTCAAAAAACGAGTCTAGACTGAGTCATTCTATGTTCGAAAACCGAGTCCCAAGTAAGTCGGTCTCTGTTCAAAGACCGGGTCCCTACTGAGTCATTCTCTGTTCGAAGACTGAATCCCTACTCAGTTATTCTCTATCCGAAGTCCAGGTCGCGAGTGTGACATTCTCTGTCCGAAAACCTAGTCCCAATTGAGTCATTCTCTGTTCGAAGACAGAGTTTTGACTGAGTCATTCTATGTTTGAAGACCTAGTCCCACTGAGTCGCTCTCTGTCCGAAGACCGAGACCTGACTGAGGTATTCTCTGTTCGAAAACAGATTCCAACTGAGTCGTTCTCTGTCTGAAGACCGTGTACTAATTGAGTCGTTCTCTGTCCGAAGACCGAGTCGCGACTGAGTAATTTTCTGTTCAACAATCCAGTCCTCGACTGAGTCATTCTCTGTTCGAAAACCGAATCCTTACTAAGTCATCCACTGTTCAAAAACCGAGTCCCGACTGAGTCATTCTCTGTTCGAAAACCGACTCCCGATTAAGTCGTTCTCTGTCCGAAGACCGAGTCCTGATTGAGTCGTTCTCTGTCCGAAGACCGAGTCGCGACTGAGTAATTCTCTGTTCAAAAATCCAGTCTCGACTGAGTCATTCTCTGTTCGAAAACCGAATCCTTACAAAGTCATTCTCTGTCTAAAGACAGAGTGCCAACTGAGTTGTTCTCTGATCAAAGACTGAGACTCTACTGAGTCATTCTCTGCCCGAAGACCTAGTCACGACTGAATCATTCTCTGTTCGAAAACCGAGTCCCTACTAATCCATTTTCTGTTCAAAGACAGAGAAGGAAAACCGCGTCCCGACTGAGTCATTCTTTGTTCGAAGACCGAGTCTAGATTGAATCATTATCTGTTCGAAGACCGAGTCCCGACTGAGTCATTTTCTGTTAGAAGACTGTGTCTCGACTGAGTCATTCACTATTCGAAGACCGAGTCCCTACTGAGCCATTCTCTGTCCGATGACCAAGTCCTGACTGTGTCATTCCCTCTCCAAAGAACTAGTCCCGACTGAGTCATTCCCAGTCCGAAGAACTAGTCACGACTAAGTCATTCACTGTCCTAAGACCGAGTCCCGTGTGAGTTGTTCTGTGTCCGAAGACTGAGTCCCGATTGAGTTTTTCTCTGTCCAAAGTCCGAGACCCGATTGAGTTTTTCACTGTCCAAAGTCCGAGACCCGATTGAGTTTTTCTCTGTCCAAAGTCCGAGTCCCGACTGAGTCGTTCTCTGTCCAAAGTCCGAGTCCAGACTGAGTCATTCTCTGTTCGAAAACAGAGTCCCAACTAAGTCATTCTCTCTCCGAAGACCGAGTCCTGACTGAGTTGTTCTCTGTTCGACGACCGAGTCTTTAATGAGTCATTCTCTGTCCGAAGACCAATGCTCGATTGAGTTGTTCTCTGTTCGAAAACCGAGTCTCGACTAAGTCGTTCTCTGTTTGCAGACCGTGTTCGATGACCGAGTTTTTTTTACATGAGGCATTCCGAGAGTTGGTCTCTTGTCTGCTTATCCCCAGGCTAGTGTAAGGTTGGATTTGAACGGAACCCTAGGTATTTGCCAGAAACTTCCCTAAAAGATGAGACACCACTTCCGACTGAGTCATTCTCTGTCCGAAGACCGAGTCCCGACTGCGTCATTCTCTGTCCGAAGACCGAGTCCCTACTGAGACCGTGTCCCAATTCAGTCGTTCTCTGTTCGATTACTGAGTTCCGATTGAGTCATTCTCTGTCCGAAGACCGAGTCCCGACTGAGTGGTTCTCTGTTCGAAGACCGAGTCCGAAGACCGAGTCCCGACTGAGTCGTTCTCTGTCCGCAGAAAGATTCCTGACTGAGTCATTCTCTGTTTGACGACCGCGTCCCGATTGAGTCATTTTCTGTCCGAAGACCGAGTCTCGACTGAGTCGTTCTCTGTTTGCAGACCGAGTTCGATAACCGAGTTTTTTTGTTTTTTTTACATGAGGCATTCTGAGCGTGTCAGAGTCGGTCTCTTGTAGTGTAAGGTTGAATTCGAACGGAATCCTAGGTCTTTACCAGAAACCTCCCTAAAGGATGAGACACCATCTCGGTTTTAACGTGAAAATTTCCGTAGACCATGCATAAGGCAGAGTCGAGCTCTTGTCTAAATTTTCCCTAGACGTGACTCTGCCTTTCGGCTTACATTCATCTGGGTTCCTCCGCCTAGAGCCAGAGAAAAAGCTGAGTTAAGTGATTCTGCTGCCAGACTTTTATTAATTTTTCATTGGTCCACTGCACATAACTTCTCACAAGAGATTTAATTCTTGAAATTCCCGGATGTCCACTACGAAATTCATTTAATAAGGAACGCTATCTCGAACATAACTCACTAGATCATTTAAGACAAAGCTAGTCAGTTAATGAAGTGCCATACAAGCCCGGGCGATCATGTCATTTTTTTTTAATCATATCACCCCGAGCAAGGCGGTAACGCCACTGATGTGCAGGGGGCTACGTAAGAGTGAAAAGATTGGAAAAGAGAAAGCCGGAAACCACATCCTAAACAGGAAACAAGGGATGAGCCTCTTCACCCGTTCAATAGACGTGGGTGGAGTGTGAACCGGACGATAGTTTAGTCTGTCTACTCCAATTGAAAAAAAAGAGGAAAAGAATGGATATGAGTAAAAGATTGGAAAAGAGAAAACCGGAAACCACATCCTAAACAGGAAACAAGAGATGAGCCTCTTCACCCGTTCAATAAACGTGGGTGGAGTGTCTTGAAAGAAACACGATTGACTGGGCAGAAGATTTTCTCGCAGTAGGTTGCCTTTCCTTTCAGCGGTAGACTGGTTGATAACCAAGGCTATAGAACCCAATCTTTCCTACAATTTAATTCATAGCTAGAGTGGGGAGACGTATTAATACCCTTTTTTAAAGGTATTTGCGCGAAAGTGAATACAATGAGTTCGACGGAAATTCGAAATCGGCTCTGCGATTTCTCGATCCGAGCCGATATCCACTGCACCGTAATGGGTTAGGGTTAGACTAAGTAATAAATGGAGTTTCAAGTGGATGATAAAGAGTAAATAAGCCACAAGACTTCGAATTTAGCGTCAAAGAATACCCCCCCCCAAGAAGACAAAAGCAAGTGCAATGCACCAAATGCAGAAACGGTAGCAAGATAAGCTTCTTAGTGGCTAATACTCTGCCCATGCCAATGAAGCTGATATTGCAGAAGTAACACAACCGAACTCCCTACAGCTTACAAGTTTTATCATCAGAATTATCAGAAGGTTTTCATCAGACGGTTGGAATGTGAGAAATAGTGGAATAGTGTGGAATAGTGGAAGTGTAGCTATATGGAGCTGGTTAATGTTTCTTTGATTCGGCCTTGAGTCATACTTAACCGAACTCCCTACAGCTTACAAGTTAAATCCAGAATTATCATCAGAATTATCAGAAGGTTTTCATCAGACGCTGGGAATGTGAGAAATAGTGGAATAGTGTGGAATAGTGGAAGTGTAGCTATATGGAGCTGGTTAATGTTTCTTTGATTCGGCCTTGTGTCAGATTTAACCGAACTCCCTACAGCTTACAATTTTTATCCAGAATTATCATCAGAATTATCTGAAGGTTTTCATCAGACGGTTGGAATGTGAGAAATAGTGGAATAGTGTGGAATAGTGGAAGTGTAGCTATATGGAGCTGGTTAATGTTTCTTTGATTCGGCCTTGTGTCATACTTAACCGAACTCCCTACAGCTTACGAGTTTTATCTAGAATTATCATCAGAATTATCAGAAGGTTTTCATCTGACGGTTGGAATGTGAGAAATAGTGGAATAGTGTGGAATAGAGGAAGTGTAGCTATATGGAGCTGGTTAATGTTTCTTTGATTCGGCCTTGTGTCAGACTTAACCGAACTCCCTACAGCTTACAAGTTTTATCCAGAATTATCATCAGAATTATCAGAAGGTTTTCATCTGACGGTTGGAATGTGAGAAATAGTGGAATAGTGTGGAATAGAGGAAGTGTAGCTATATGGAGCTGGTTAATGTTTCTTTGATTCGGCCTTGTGTCAGACTTAACCGAACTCCCTACAGCTTACAAGTTTTATCCAGAATTATCATCAGAATTATCAGAAGGTTTTCATCAGACGGTTGGAATGTGAGAAATAGTGGAATAGTGTGGAATAGTGGAAGTGTAGCTATATGGAGCTGGTTAATGTTTCTTTGATTCGGCCTTGTGTCATACTTAACCGAACTCCCTACAGCTTACAAGTTTTATCCAGAATTATCATCAGAATTATCAGAAGGTTTTCATCAGACGGTTGGAATGTGAGAAATAGTGGAATAGTGTGGAATAGTGGAAGTGTAGCTATATGGAGCTGGTTAATGTGTCTTTGATTCGGCCTTGTGTCAGACTTAACCGAACTCCCTACAGCTTACAAGTTTTATCCAGAATTATCATCAGAATTATCAGAAGGTTTTCATCAGACGGTTGGAATGTGAGAAATAGTGGAATAGTGTGGAATAGTGGAAGTGTAGCTATATGGAGCTGGTTAATGTTTCTTTGATTCGGCCTTGTGTCATACTTAACCGAACTCCCTACAGCTTACAAGTTTTATCCAGAATTATCATCAGAATTATCAGAAGGTTTTCATCAGACGGTTGGAATGTGAGAAATAGTGGAATAGTGTGGAATAGTGGAAGTGTAGGTATATGGAGCTGGTTAATGTTTCTTTGATTCGGCCTTGAGTCATACTTAACCGAACTCCCTACAGCTTACAAGTTAAATCCAGAATTATCATCAGAATTATCAGAAGGTTTTCATCAGACGGTTGGAATGTGTGAAATAGTGGAATAGTGTGGAATAGTGGAAGTGTAGCTATATGGAGCTGGTTAATGTTTCTTTGATTCGGCCTTGTGTCAGACTTAACCGAACTCCCTACAGCTTACGAGTTTTATCCAGAATTATCATCAGAATTATCAGAAGGTTTTCATCTGACGGTTGGAATGTGAGAAATAGTGGAATAGTGTGGAATAGTGGAAGTGTAGCTATATGGAGCTGGTTAATGTTTCTTTGATTCGGCCTTGTGTCTGACTTAACCGAACTCCCTACAGCTTAAAAGTTTTATCCAGAATTATCATCAGAATTATCAGAAGGTTTTCATCAGCCGGTTGGAATGTAAGAAATAGTGGAATAGTGTGGAATAGTGGAAGTGTAGCTATATGGTGCTGGTTAATGTTTCTTTGATTCGGCCTTGTGTCAGACTTAACCAAACTCCCTACAGCTTAAGAGTTTTATCCAGAATTATCATCAGAATTATCAGGAGGTTTTCATCAGACGGTGGGAATGTAAGAAATAGTGGAATAGTGTGGAATAGTGGAAGTGTAGCTATATGGAGTTGGTTAATGTTTCTTTGATTCGGCCTTGTGTCAGACTTAACCGAACTCCCTACAGCTTACAAGTTTTATCCAGAATTATCATCAGAATTATCAGAAGGTTTTCATCAGACGGTTGGAATGTGAGAAATAGTGGAATAGTGTGGAATAGTGGAAGTGTAGCTATATGGAGCTGGTTAATGTTTCTTTGATTCGGCCTTGTGTCATACTTAACCGAACTCCCTACAGCTTACAAGTTTTATCCAGAATTATCATCAGAATTATCAGAAGGTTTTCATCAGACGGTTGGAATGTGTGAAATAGTGGAATAGTGTGGAATAGTGGAAGTGTAGCTATATGGAGCTGGTTAATGTTTCTTGATTCGGCCTTGTGTCAGACTTAACCGAACTCCCTACAGCATACAAGTTTTATCCAGAATTATCATCAGAATTATCAGAAGGTTTTCATCAGACGGTTGGAATGTGAGAAATAGTGGAATAGTGTGGAATAGTGGAAGTGTAGCTATATGGAGCTGGTTAATGTTTCTTTGATTCGGCCTTGTGTCAGACTTAACCGAACTCCCTACAGCTTAAGAGTTTTATCCAGAATTATCATCAGAATTATCAGAAGGTTTTCATCAGACGGTGGGAATGTGAGAAATAGTGGAATAGTGTGGAATAGTGGAAGTGTAGCTATATGGAGCTGGTTAATGTTTCTTTGATTCGGCCTTGTGTCAGATTTAACCGAACTCCCTACAGCTTACAAGTTTTATCCAGAAATATAATCAGAATTATCAGAAGGTTTTCACCAGACGGTGGGAATATGAGAAATAGTGGAATAGTGTGGAATAATGGAAGTGTAGCTATATGGAGCTGGTTAATGTTTCTTTGATTCGGCCTTGTGTCAGACTTAACCGAACTCCCTACAGCTTAAGAGTTTTATCCAGAATTATCATCAGAATTATCAGAAGGTTTTCATCAGACGGTGGGAATGTGAGAAATAGTGGAATAGTGTGGAATAGTGGAAGTGTAGCTATATGGAGCTGGTTAAGGTTTCTTGATTCGGACTTGTGTCAGACTTAACCGAACTCACTACAGCTTACGAGTTTTATCCAGAATTATCATCAGAATTATCAGAAGGTTTTCATCAGACGGTTGGAATGTGAGAAATAGTGGAATAGTGTGGAATAGTGGAAGTGTAGCAATATGGAGCTGGTTAATGTTTCTTTGATTCGGCCTTGTGTCATACTTAACCGAACTCCCTACAGCTTACTAGTTTTATCTAGAATTATCATCAGAATTATCAGAAGGTTTTCATCTGACGGTTGGAATGTGAGAAATAGTGGAATAGAGTGGAATAGGGGAAGTGTAGCTATATGGAGCTGGTTAATGTTTCTTTGATTCGGCCTTGTGTCAGATTTAACCGAACTCCCTACAGCTTACAAGTTTTATCCAGAATTATCATCAGAATTATCAGAAGGTTTTCACCAGACGGTGGGAATATGAGAAATAGTGGAATAGTGTGGAATAATGGAAGTGTAGCTATATGGAGCTGGTTAATGTTTCTTTGATTCGGCCTTGTGTCAGACTTAACCGAACTCCCTACAGCTTACAAGTTAAATCCAGAATTATCATCAGAATTATCAGAAGGTTTTCATCAGACGGTTGGAATGTGTGAAATAGTGGAATAGTGTGGAATAGTGGAAGTGTAGCTATATGGAGCTGGTTAATGTTTCTTTGATTCGGCCTTGTGTCAGACTTAACCGAACTCCCTACAGCTTACGAGTTTTATCCAGAATTATCATCAGAATTATCAGAAGGTTTTCATCTGACGGTTGGAATGTGAGAAATAGTGGAATAGTGTGGAATAGTGGAAGTGTAGCTATATGGAGCTGGTTAATGTTTCTTTGATTCGGCCTTGTGTCTGACTTAACCGAACTCCCTACAGCTTAAAAGTTTTATCCAGAATTATCATCAGAATTATCAGAAGGTTTTCATCAGCCGGTTGGAATGTAAGAAATAGTGGAATAGTGTGGAATAGTGGAAGTGTAGCTATATGGTGCTGGTTAATGTTTCTTTGATTCGGCCTTGTGTCAGACTTAACCAAACTCCCTACAGCTTAAGAGTTTTATCCAGAATTATCATCAGAATTATCAGAAGGTTTTCATCAGACGGTGGGAATGTGAGAAATAGTGGAATAGTGTGGAATAGTGGAAGTGTAGCTATATGGAGTTGGTTAATGTTTCTTTGATTCGGCCTTGTGTCAGACTTAACCGAACTCCCTACAGCTTACAAGTTTTATCCAGAATTATCATCAGAATTATCAGGAGGTTTTCATCAGACGGTTTGGAATGTAAGAAATAGTGGAATAGTGTGGAATAGTGGAAGTGTAGCTATATGGAGTTGGTTAATGTTTCTTTGATTCGGCCTTGTGTCAGACTTAACCGAACTCCCTACAGCTTACAAGTTTTATCCAGAATTATCATCAGAATTATCAGAAGGTTTTCATCAGACGGTTGGAATGTGAGAAATAGTGGAATAGTGTGGAATAGTGGAAGTGTAGCTATATGGAGCTGGTTAATGTTTCTTTGATTCGGCCTTGTGTCATACTTAACCGAACTCCCTACAGCTTACAAGTTTTATCCAGAATTATCATCAGAATTATCAGAAGGTTTTCATCAGACGGTTGGAATGTGTGAAATAGTGGAATAGTGTGGAATAGTGGAAGTGTAGCTATATGGAGCTGGTTAATGTTTCTTGATTCGGCCTTGTGTCAGACTTAACCGAACTCCCTACAGCATACAAGTTTTATCCAGAATTATCATCAGAATTATCAGAAGGTTTTCATCAGACGGTTGGAATGTGAGAAATAGTGGAATAGTGTGGAATAGTGGAAGTGTAGCTATATGGAGCTGGTTAATGTTTCTTTGATTCGGCCTTGTGTCAGACTTAACCGAACTCCCTACAGCTTAAGAGTTTTATCCAGAATTATCATCAGAATTATCAGAAGGTTTTCATCAGACGGTGGGAATGTGAGAAATAGTGGAATAGTGTGGAATAGTGGAAGTGTAGCTATATGGAGCTGGTTAATGTTTCTTTGATTCGGCCTTGTGTCAGATTTAACCGAACTCCCTACAGCTTACAAGTTTTATCCAGAAATATAATCAGAATTATCAGAAGGTTTTCACCAGACGGTGGGAATATGAGAAAT
This sequence comes from Ascarosepion bandense, assembly GCA_037127315.1. Taxonomy (NCBI): domain Eukaryota; kingdom Metazoa; phylum Mollusca; class Cephalopoda; order Sepiida; family Sepiidae; genus Ascarosepion; species Ascarosepion bandense. Next base: position 180,311 of record JBBBDQ010029867.1, read on the forward strand.
AGTGGAATAGTGTGGAATAATGGAAGTGTAGCTATATGGAGCTGGTTAATGTTTCTTTGATTCGGCCTTGTGTCAGACTTAACCGAACTCCCTACAGCTTAAGAGTTTTATCCAGAATTATCATCAGAATTATCAGAAGGTTTTCATCAGACGGTGGGAATGTGAGAAATAGTGGAATAGTGTGGAATAGTGGAAGTGTAGCTATATGGAGCTGGTTAATGTTTCTTGATTCGGACTTGTGTCAGACTTAACCGAACTCCCTACAGCTTACGAGTTTTATCCAGAATTATCATCAGAATTATCAGAAGGTTTTCATCAGACGGTTGGAATGTGAGAAATAGTGGAATAGTGTGGAATAGTGGAAGTGTAGCAATATGGAGCTGGTTAATGTTTCTTTGATTCGGCCTTGTGTCATACTTAACCGAACTCCCTACAGCTTACTAGTTTTATCTAGAATTATCATCAGAATTATCAGAAGGTTTTCATCTGACGGTTGGAATGTGAGAAATAGTGGAATGGAGTGGAATAGGGGAAGTGTAGCTATATGGAGCTGGTTAATGTTTCTTTGATTCGGCCTTGTGTCAGACTTAACCAAACTCCCTACAGCTTACAAGTTTTATCCAGAATTATCATCAGAATTATCAGAAGGTTTTCACCAGACGGTGGGAATATGAGAAATAGTGGAATAGTGTGGAATAATGGAAGTGTAGCTATATGGAGCTGGTTAATGTTTCTTTGATTCGGCCTTGTGTCAGACTTAACCGAACTCCCTACAGCTTACAAGTTAAATCCAGAATTATCATCAGAATTATCAGAAGGTTTTCACCAGACGGTGGGAATATGAGAAATAGTGGAATAGTGTGGAATAATGGAAGTGTAGCTATATGGAGCTGGTTAATGTTTCTTTGATTCGGCCTTGTGTCAGACTTAACCGAACTCCCTACAGCTTACAAGTTTTATCCAGAATTATCATCAGAATTATCAGAAGGTTTTCACCAGACGGTGGGAATATGAGAAATAGTGGAATAGTGTGGAATAATGGAAGTGTAGCTATATGGAGCTGGTTAATGTTTCTTTGATTCGGCCTTGTGTCAGACTTAACCGAACTCCCTACAGCTTACAAGTTAAATCCAGAATTATCATCAGAATTATCAGAAGGTTTTCATCAGACGGTTGGAATGTGTGAAATAGTGGAATAGTGTGGAATAGTGGAAGTGTAGCTATATGGAGCTGGTTAATGTTTCTTTGATTCGGCCTTGTGTCAGACTTAACCGAACTCCCTACAGCTTACAAGTTAAATCCAGAATTATCATCAGAATTATCAGAAGGTTTTCATCAGACGGTTGGAATGTGAGAAATAGTGGAATAGTGTGGAATAGTGGAAGTGTAGCTATATGGAGCTGGTTAATGTTTCTTTGATTCGGCCTTGTGTCAGATTTAACCGAACTCCCTACAGCTTACAAGTTTTATCCAGAATTATCATCAGAATTATCAGAAGGTTTTCATCAGACGGTGGGAATATGAGAAATAGTGGAATAGTGTGGAATAATGGAAGTGTAGCTATATGGAGCTGGTTAATGTTTCTTTGATTCGGCCTTGTGTCAGACTTAACCGAACTCCCTACAGCTTACAAGTTAAATCCAGAATTATCATCAGAATTATCAGAAGGTTTTCATCAGACGGTTGGAATGTGAGAAATAGTGGAATAGTGTGGAATAGTGGAAGTGTAGCTATATGGAGCTGGTTAATGTTTCTTTGATTCGGCCTTGTGTCAGATTTAACCGAACTCCCTACAGCTTACAAGTTTTATCCAGAATTATCATCAGAATTATCAGAAGGTTTTCACCAGACGGTGGGAATATGAGAAATAGTGGAATAGTGTGGAATAATGGAAGTGTAGCTATATGGAGCTGGTTAATGTTTCTTTGATTCGGCCTTGTGTCAGACTTAACCGAACTCCCTACAGCTTACAAGTTAAATCCAGAATTATCATCAGAATTATCAGAAGGTTTTCATCAGACGGTTGGAATGTGTGAAATAGTGGAATAGTGTGGAATAGTGGAAGTGTAGCTATATGGAGCTGGTTAATGTTTCTTTGATTCGGCCTTGTGTCAGACTTAACCGAACTCCCTACAGCTTACGAGTTTTATCCAGAATTATCATCAGAATTATCAGAAGGTTTTCATCTGACGGTTGGAATGTGAGAAATAGTGGAATAGTGTGGAATAGTGGAAGTGTAGCTATATGGAGCTGGTTAATGTTTCTTTGATTCGGCCTTGTGTCTGACTTAACCGAACTCCCTACAGCTTAAAAGTTTTATCCAGAATTATCATCAGAATTATCAGAAGGTTTTCATCAGCCGGTTGGAATGTAAGAAATAGTGGAATAGTGTGGAATAGTGGAAGTGTAGCTATATGGTGCTGGTTAATGTTTCTTTGATTCGGCCTTGTGTCAGACTTAACCAAACTCCCTACAGCTTAAGAGTTTTATCCAGAATTATCATCAGAATTATCAGAAGGTTTTCATCAGACGGTGGGAATGTGAGAAATAGTGGAATAGTGTGGAATAGTGGAAGTGTAGCTATATGGAGTTGGTTAATGTTTCTTTGATTCGGCCTTGTGTCAGACTTAACCGAACTACCTACAGCTTACAAGTTTTATCCAGAATTATCATCAGAATTATCAGAAGGTTTTCATCAGACGGTTGGAATGTGAGAAATAGTGGAATAGTGTGGAATAGTGGAAGTGTAGCTATATGGAGCTGGTTAATGTTTCTTTGATTCGGCCTTGTGTCATACTTAACCGAACTCCCTACAGCTTACAAGTTTTATCCAGAATTATCATCAGAATTATCAGAAGGTTTTCATCAGACGGTTGGAATGTGTGAAATAGTGGAATAGTGTGGAATAGTGGAAGTGTAGCTATATGGAGCTGGTTAATGTTTCTTGATTCGGCCTTGTGTCAGACTTAACCGAACTCCCTACAGCATACAAGTTTTATCCAGAATTATCATCAGAATTATCAGAAGGTTTTCATCAGACGGTTGGAATGTGAGAAATAGTGGAATAGTGTGGAATAGTGGAAGTGTAGCTATATGGAGCTGGTTAATGTTTCTTTGATTCGGCCTTGTGTCATACTTAACCAAACTCCCTACAGCATACAAGTTTTATCCAGAATTATCATCAGAATTATCAGAAGGTTTTCATCAAACGGTTGGAATGTGAGAAATAGTGGAATAGTGTGGAATAGTGGAAGTGTAGCTATATGGAGCTGGTTAATGTTTCTTTGATTCGGCCTTGTGTCAGACTTAACCGAACTCCCTACAGCATACAAGTTTTATCCAGAATTATCATCAGAATTATCAGAAGGTTTTCATCAGACGGTTGGAATGTGAGAAATAGTGGAATAGTGTGGAATAGTGGAAGTGTAGCTATATGGAGCTGGTTAATGTTTCTTTGATTCGGCCTTGTGTCATACTTAACCAAACTCCCTACAGCATACAAGTTTTATCCAGAATTATCATCAGAATTATCAGAAGGTTTTCATCAGACGGTTGGAATGTGAGAAATAGTGGAATAGTGTGGAATAGTGGAAGTGTAGCTATATGGAGCTGGTTAATGTTTCTTTGATTCGGCCTTGTGTCAGACTTAACCGAACTCCCTACAGCATACAAGTTTTATCCAGAATTATCATCAGAATTATCAGAAGGTTTTCATCAGACGGTTGGAATGTGAGAAATAGTGGAATAGTGTGGAATAGTGGAAGTGTAGCTATATGGAGCTGGTTAATGTTTCTTTGATTCGGCCTTGTGTCAGACTTAACCGAACTCCCTACAGCTTACAAGTTTTATCCAGAATTATAATCAGAATTATCAGAAGGTTTTCATCAGACGGTGGGAATGTGAGAAATAGTGGAATAGTGTGGAATAATGGAAGTGTAGCTATATGGAGCTGGTTAATGTTTCTTTGATTCGGTCTTGTGTCAGACTTAACCGAACTCCCTACAGCTTAAGAGTTTTATCCAGAATTATCATCAGAATTATCAGAAGGTTTTCATCAGACGGTGGGAATGTGAGAAATAGTGGAATAGTGTGGAATAGTGGAAGTGTAGCTATATGGAGCTGGTGAATGTTTCTTTGATTCGGCCTTGTGTCAGATTTAACCGAACTCCCTACAGCTTACAAGTTTTATCCAGAAATATAATCAGAATTATCAGAAGGTTTTCACCAGACGGTGGGAATATGAGAAATAGTGGAATAGTGTGGAATAATGGAAGTGTAGCTATATGGAGCTGGTTAATGTTTCTTTGATTCGGCCTTGTGTCAGACTTAACCGAACTACCTACAGCTTAAGAGTTTTATCCAGAATTATCATCAGAATTATCAGAAGGTTTTCATCAGACGCTGGGAATGTGAGAAATAGTGGAATAGTGTGGAATAGTGGAAGTGTAGCTATATGGAGCTGGTTAATGTTTCTTTGATTCGGCCTTGTGTCAGATTTAACCGAACTCCCTACAGCTTAAGAGTTTTATCCAGAATTATCATCAGAATTATCAGAAGGTTTTCATCTGACGGTTGGAATGTGAGAAATAGTGGAATAGTGTGGAATAGTGGAAGTGTAGCAATATGGAGCTGGTTAATGTTTCTTTGATTCGGCCTTGTGTCAGATTTAACCGAACTCCCTACAGCTTAAGAGTTTTATCCAGAATTATCATCAGAATTATCAGAAGGTTTTCATCAGACGCTGGGAATGTGAGAAATAGTGGAATAGTGTGGAATAGTGGAAGTGTAGCTATATGGAGCTGGTTAATGTTTCTTTGATTCGGCCTTGTGTCAGATTTAACCGAACTCCCTACAGCTTAAGAGTTTTATCCAGAATTATCATCAGAATTATCAGAAGGTTTTCATCAGACGCTGGGAATGTGAGAAATAGTGGAATAGTGTGGAATAGTGGAAGTGTAGCTATATGGAGCTGGTTAATGTTTCTTGATTCGGACTTGTGTCAGACTTAACCGAACTCCCTACAGCTTACGAGTTTTATCCAGAATTATCATCAGAATTATCAGAAGGTTTTCATCAGACGGTTGGAATGTGAGAAATAGTGGAATAGTGTGGAATAGTGGAAGTGTAGCAATATGGAGCTGGTTAATGTTTCTTTGATTCGGCCTTGTGTCACTTACAACCGAACTCCCTACAGCTTACGAGTTTTATCTAGAATTATCATCAGAATTATCAGAAGGTTTTCATCTGACGGTTGGAATGTGAGAAATAGTGGAATAGAGTGGAATAGGGGAAGTGTAGCTATATGGAGCTGGTTCATGTTTCTTTGATTCGGCCTTGTGTCAGATTTAACCGAACTCCCTACAGCTTACAATTTTTATCCAGAATTATCATCAGAATTATCAGAAGGTTTTCACCAGACGGTGGGAATATGAGAAATAGTGGAATAGTGTGGAATAATGGAAGTGTAGCTATATGGAGCTGGTTAATGTTTCTTTGATTCGGCCTTGTGTCAGACTTAACCGAACTCCCTACAGCTTAAGAGTTTTATCCAGAATTATCATCAGAATTATCAGAAGGTTTTCATCAGACGCTGGGAATGTGAGAAATAGTGGAATAGTGTGGAATAGTGGAAGTGTAGCTACATGGAGCTGGTTAATGTTTCTTGATTCGGACTTGTGTCAGACTTAACCGAACTCCCTACAGCTTACGAGTTTTATCCAGAATTATCATCAGAATTATCAGAAGGTTTTCATCTGACGGTTGGAATGTGAGAAATAGTGGAATAGAGTGGAATAGGGGAAGTGTAGCTATATGGAGCTGGTTAATGTTTCTTTGATTCGGCCTTGTGTCAGATTTAACCGAACTCCCTACAGCTTACAAGTTTTATCCAGAATTATCATCAGAATTATCAGAAGGTTTTCATCAGACGGTTGAAATGTGAGAAATAGTGGAATAGTGTGGAATAATGGAAGTGTAGCTATATGGAGCTGGTTAATGTTTATTTGATTCGGCCTTGTGTCAGACTTAACCGAACTCCCTACAGCTTACGAGTTTTATCTAGAATTATCATCAGAATTATCAGAAGGTTTTCATCTGACGGTTGGAATGTGTGAAATAGTGGAATAGAGTGGAATAGGGGAAGTGTAGCTATATGGAGCTGGTTAATGTTTCTTTGATTCGGCCTTGTGTCAGATTTAACCGAACTCCCTACAGCTTACAAGTTTTATCCAGAATTATCATCAGAATTATCAGAAGGTTTTCATCAGACGGTTGGAATGTGTGAAATAGTGGAATAGTGTGGAATAGTGGAAGTGTAGCTATATGGAGCTGGTTAATGTTTCTTTGATTCGGCCTTGTGTCAGACTTAACCGAACTCCCTACAGCTTACGAGTTTTATCCAGAATTATCATCAGAATTATCAGAAGGTTTTCATCTGACGGGTGGAATGTGAGAAATAGTGGAAT